>PVIR01001555.1:58834-120545 GCA_004026965.1 Petromus typicus | reverse complement strand
TTCGTAGAACAGGTTTAAGCAACTATAAAGGGATTGAAGTTATCCCTTGTATACTGTTGGACTGGATAAAAGAGCTGTGGTTCTGCTACAGAATGGAGTATTACTCTGCCCTAAAAAATGATAAGTTTTAATCATTTATACTTAAATGGACATACCTTGAGGATATCCTCATAAGTGAAATAAATAGGTCACAAATAGGTAAATATCACATCTTTTCTCAGGTATGAGAAAATAAAGATGTAAATGAGTTCTTGAATTGTATGCTATATATTGTGAAATAGAAAATACTCGAAGTGAAATAGGGTGAAGAGGAAAAATAATGAGACTATGACAAAAAAGAAAGGAGACAAATTTTATGTATATACGGGGGTGGTAGGGTGGGTAGGGCTATGGGAAAAAATGAGAATTAAGTTGTGTCTTATACTGGTACAATTCCCCATTGTGGAGTATAATCATGATTTTATATGTAATGCACCAATAAAGATTTCAATTTTTAAAAGTATAAATGATTCAAACTTATTTTTTATGACAGAGTAATACTCCATTCTGTAGAAGAACCACAGATTTTTTATCCAGTCTCCAGTTGATAGACATTTGGGTTGTTTCCAAGATGTAGCAATCACAAACTGAGCTGCTATAAACATGGGTGCACATATGTCACTGTGATATGAGTCTTTTACTTCTTTTGTGTATATACCTAGCAGAGAAATGGCTGGGTCAAATGGAACCTCCAATCCTAGCTTTTTGAAGAATCTCCAAACTGATCTCCACAGGGGGTGTACGTGTCTACGTTCCCACCAACATTGGAAAGGGTTCCTTCTTCTCCACAACCTCACCATTTGTGGCTGGCTAATTCTGAAATAGCAGCCATTCTTTATGGAGTGAGATGAAATTTCAGTACTGTTTTCATCTGCATCTCTCGAATGACCAATGACATTGAGCATTTCTTTGTATACTTCTTAGCTGCTCTTATTTCTTCCTCTGAAAAGTATCTATTCATTTCAGATGCCCATTTCTGAATTGAGTCTTTAAATTTGGGTGGGCTGAATTTGTAAATCTCCTTATATGTTCTAGATAGTAGCCCTTTGTCTGAGGAACAGCAGGTTCCCATTTTTTCCCCATATTTCTGGTTGCCTTTTCACATTATTGGTGGTTTCTTTTGCTATGCAGAAGCTTTTTAATAGAATGAGATACTATTTGTTGGCTTCTTTTGCCAGTTCTGGTGCTAAAGAGGTTTTGTTCATGAAGTCTTTCCCTAAGCCAGTGTCTTCAAGAGTTTTACCTAACCTGTTTTTCGGCAGGTTTAGTGTGTCTGTTTTAATATTTGAGTCTCTAAACCATTATCTTCAAAATGGCTATATTCCCACAACAACTATATAGACTCAATGTAATCCTGGTTGAAAACCTAACAGCATATTTCACTGATCTACAGAAAAAAATTTAAAAATTCATCTGTAACCACAAAAGATATAGAAGAGCAAAAGCAATTCTAAGCAACAAGGACATGGTGAGGGGGTATTACAATCTCCAACTTGAAACTATACTACAAAGCCACTGTGATAAAAACTACATGGTAGTGGCAAAGTAACAGACTCAAGGATTGATGGAAAAAATTAGAAGATCCAGAAACAACTCCAGATACACTGAGTCACCTCATCTTTGACAAAGGAGTCAAAAATCCTCAATGGAGGAAAGATAATGTCTTTAACAAATAGTACTGGAAAAACTGAACTTTAACCTGTCAAGGATTAAAGCTAGACCTATCTCTTTCACTGTGAAAGAGTGGCTATAATAATGACAGTTTTGAGCATCTGGTTGGGTCCTTAGTCCCAGTAAATGAGCTAATACTGAAACCACAGTGAGATCCAAAGATAAAGCTCTGGAGAATCTCATTGAAGGAAGAGGCAAGGGAAGAGAAGGTAGGGCAGGAGACTTAGGGAGCAGTTACAAGTTTTCAGCAGATCCAGCACAGTAAGAGTATTGATGAGCCAGGAATTCAGGGAGGGGGGCTTGGAATGCAGAAAGTTGAAGTATGAGAAGGCTGATGAGAATCTACTGACCTAGGAACTAGAAAGTCAGTGGAGACTTGCATCAGGAGTTTCTTGGGTGTGGGAAGTAAAGCTGTGGGTGGAAGGAAGCAAATATATGTGTTCTGAGACAGAACTGAAACAGAGAAATAATTTCTGAACATTTTTAACCTGCAAGGATAACGAACATGAGAGAAAACTACAGCTAATATAAATTGGCCAAAGGCAATGAAAATAGCTCATTTTGTTCAAATTGTTCAATAGTTCAATAGTTCAAATTGTTAGAAGAGAGCAAATAGATGGAGGACTAGGATCTGATTTTGCAAAAGGAATATGCAGAGATCTCTTGGGGCACACATGGGAGTCATGGGTAAGAGTGATTTGCCTGGTAGAATCCTGGCAACTACAGGCCTGAGGCACGGGTAGGTTAGAGAGCAACGATAAGGCTCATACTGAGAACAGAGTGGTTGTTTAATGCCTCTCTTAGAATAACTGGGCCCACGCTGAATCTTTCCTATTCTGAATCTCTTGTATCCCTCATTTGAGTCACTGGTCTAGATTATTATAAGAAATTGAAAACTTGTTCCCTGGAGGTACTACAAAGACCATAATCCCAACTTTGGAAAACTTGGCAGAGTTGGATCAGAGTTTAGGTCTGTGCCCAAACTGAAGGATTACTGAATGTTACACACTAATAATACAGCCCAGACTATGTTTTTCCTCTTTTGAGGCACCAGGAGCAAGACTTAGCACACAAAATCCCAATCCCTGAGCTGGGGCTGCTTTGCAGAAAGAATGCCCCTGTGGCAGTTTATGCTATGGGAGCTACATTTAGCAGAACTTCTCTCTATGGCTCTAGGTTTTGGTGACAAAAGAATCTGTATGCAGTTTGGAAAGGGGAAAAGGGAGGGAGTTTCCAGTGTCCTCTGATGGTGGATTTATATGAGTCCTAAATGCCACTGTAGCCCCCACACATGTCACTCATGACTGCCTTCCCCTGGTGGTTTAGGGTGGCTCCTAGGTTCCCTTCTCCACTGGCTCTGCATATCTCCCTCAACTTTTCCATGCTGTGCCTGCAGCTCTGCTGGAAGATGATTTGGCTTCTTATGTGTGTCACCTTCACCCCTGACTTTTAGGTGAAAAAATTTCTTCAAAAATGGAATTTAAGCACCACACACTGGATTACTTAAAACAAAGGGGCTTTATTGTCTCACAGTCCTGAAGGCCAGAAGTCTCTGCAGGTTTCAACGAGGTTGTATCTTCTGAACTCAGAAAGGAAGTTGTTCTTTGTCTCTTCTTAGGTGCTCATAGACTGGTTCTACCAGTAGTTTCCTACCCACTACCATAGAAAAGAATAAGCTTTAGACACTGAAGATAAGTGAGCTTCCAAACATTAAATGGAGAAAATGAGCAGACAATGGAGAAGAAAGAAGTAATGCTTTGTGAGAGATAAAAATGAAGTTACGAAGAAAGCATTGTTGTGCATTCTTGAGATCTCAGGACTCTAGAGGGCTGAGGCCAGAGGATCACCAGTTTTAGTCCTATCTCAGCAGCTTAATAAGATCCTGTTTCAAATATTAAAAATGTGAAAAGGACTTCACATGTAGTTCAGTGAGAAAACCCTGGGTTCAATATTCAGTATTGCAAAATGGATGCAAGGATGGATAGATGGATGAAAAAGGTGATAGATAGATAGATAGATAGATAGACAGACAGATAGATAGATAGATAGCTTAGCTTTATGTCATTTATTTACATTAATTCTAAAAATGAATTAAAATAAAGCAGTAGTGCCACTCCTGCTGCAAATCACTAATTACTAACTGTAGCAAGCACCTATACACTGTTCTATCAGAATTCAGATCAGCACCTCTCAAAGTGTGTGTCCTTAAATAATACCTGGATCCTACAAAAAGAATATATAGCCTGGATAAGTTTGGGAATATACATATCATTTGCTGTTCTTCAAGAGGTATGATGAACATCGTGTAACAGAAAAACTACACCTTTCTTATCCTCTTCTTTAGTAATTTTCAGTAACTAAAAAACTTTCGTTAACTCCTTATATCATATAAAGGATTTCTTACTGTCGTTTTCACTCTTTTCAAGAAATTACTATCAAACTAATTGGGCTCAGATCTCTCTCTTAACTATCAATCATTGACACATAAAATAGTGTTTTTCAAATCTGAAGTCAAAGTCATGTTATCTGTTGTAACAATTTTAGTGGAGCAGACTGCAAAGAGCCCTAGAAATGTTAATTTGGCTACATCTGACATATGGAGAATTTTTGGTATTCAACCCAAGCTTTACGTTTTCTTTGCAATTTCAAAATGCACAGCTTCACACTCTTTCAAAGGCTCTGGTATTATCCAAAAGCAATTACGAAGAAAAACGAAATTACCTTTCGTCATTCTATCTATTCAGGACCTTGGAAATGCAGACTGACAATGAGCTGACAATTATTTGCAATCCACTTTCAGTTAATTTCAGCAGAAATTGAGCCTGAGGAATGCTGACAAATAAAATATATTATTCATCTGAAAACATTCTCTTTGGGGCTCCAGATCTCCTATCTATTTCATTAGTGATCAGGATCAAACTAAGTTGGAAATTGATTTATGCAATAGTTATCCCCCTACAATAATTAATTAGGAAAATAATACTTTAGAGAGGCTTTGAAAAGGAGCAGTTTCTAAGGCTCTTTGATAAAATAGAAAACTTTTAAAATAATTATAAGGCAGTATTCCTAAGGGAGTAGATATGCATTGCATTGCCTTTCCTACTTTCATAAAATAGTAGATTTAAACTGCAGTTGGGAATACTGTCTTGAATCTCAATTCAGTTCATTTAAGAATTTTTGAGCATGTACTACATGCCAGGCATTCTGTACTAAACTGTGAGGGTTACAGAAATGAAGCATCTTTGATACATCGCGGGTACTCATGTATGTTTGGTATTGATTGTTTTCATTAATAATATAATAGATATAACTACTCAGTACTTTTACAGTTCTAGAGGTTCTGGAAATTAATTCTGCTGTAGTTATCAGTCATTGCTTTGTGGAAGAAAGTGACACTGTAATTGGTCTTAGCAGAATAGATTCAACATTAGTTGGTTGAGATAAAGGACTGTGGGCTGGACAGAATGCAAGTACAGTTCTAAACAGAGGAAACAGGAACCAAGGCAAAGAACTGGGAAAATTCCAAGTTGGTCTGAGAAGATATGAGGAGTATACATGGCCATGAAAGTTAGGAGAGGAAGGGATGTTGGGACAAGATTATAGTCCCAACAATTGTCAAGTTCATGGACAATTTTTAACAAATGAGGTTTTAAGTCAAGAACTGTCACTCAGATAAGTCTGTGGCAGTGTCCTTGTGGATTGAAGAAACTACTGGACAGTATTGTGAGTCCTGGTAAGAGGCAAAAATGAGGAAAAGGAAAATACGAAGACAAGAAGAAACAGAAACTGGGACTCATTTAGTTCATCCCTTTAAGAGGAAGTGAGGCTCACTGAGGCCAAGGAGTTAGAAGGATCTTGTGAGTATTAAGGTCATAGAAGTAACTGACAATGTTAGCAAATGGTGTAAGGAAAAGACAATGAATCAAGTGCAAACGACTTGATGTAAGGTAGTGGTATCTCAAGAGGTAATAAATGAGGCAGTGTTTGTTCACTCTTTGGATCATGTATTCATTCAAAAATCTGTAATCCAGAACTGACTTCCTTAGGTATGGGTATAAAGGTACCAATAATACAGGTTAAGGTAACAACTTTATTAAAATGCACTATTTACTGTCTTTAAGCAGGGAAAAAATTCAAGGTTATTTAATAGAATGAGAAAGGGAAAAGCTGTGGAATTCTGAATAACACAAATAGATCAACTTGGAATAGGAACACAAATAGGAACTTGTAAAGACATGAAAAAAACATGCTCCAACTTAGTTTCATGTGCAGGCAAGAAAATAACAAAGAAAATAAGCAAACAATTCCTGCCATATCTTACCCACCATGAATAATATTTTTCCTAGAAGTAATTTTACATTTTATTGCTCATACACAGCTCGCACATCTATTCCTAATCTGCATAGGAACCTGGAAGGTATAGAATTGGAGTACAGTTTCACACCCAACAAGTTCTGATAGAAAAGAAACAAGGAAAAATAGACACTGCTTAGATAACTAGCAGCTATGTCTTTGTATATTTAAGTATATATTTTATCTTTTTGGCAGATTGAAATTTTACTATGGTATAGAATTCAAAAAAATAATTTTTCTTTATACTTCTGGGGCCACTGTTTCTTGCTTTTAAGGTGCCTGAGGAAGTCATGCTATTCTTATTATGATTCTCCTTCCTTCATTATGTGACATGGTGTTTCTGCAAAATTTTAGCATCTGCTCTGTATCCCTTCTGTTCAAAAATGTAACAATAGTGTGCTTTGATGTGGATAATTTTTCCATTTCTTATGCATGGCATTTACTTGGTATTTGTGACCAGGATACTGCTTTATTATTTCTTCGAAAATCTCCTCCCCTAGTGCCTTCTATGATGATGCCTTCCCTTCTTAGGGACATTTCCATGGCTGTCACTTCCAAATTTAATTGAATTAAAAATTTTACCTATTGCTTTTAATTTCAAAGAGTTTCATTTGTGATTACTAATGTGTCTATGATTAGTAATTATCTGACATTATATAATTATAGTATAACAGAATTCTGAACAAAGTTTAAAATAAATTTGAAATTTGAGTTGAGGTTTAAAGTCTAGAATACAATGTACTCCAATATTCCACAATATGCCAGACACAAATTTAGAAATCATATACTACAAATTCTTCCTTTTTAAAAACAAAATTTCATAGCTGTGATCTTACCACCCATATTTTGCACATAGATGAAGAAACAATAATTAAAAAGCTAGAGAACAAGCCAGTATTTTTTTTGAAGAGAGATATAAGCATGAACTTTTAAAGTGAATCTTTCTCTCTATCCTTTGTGCCAAGCAAAAGGAATGTTCATGACACATATACTAGACACTTGGGCCCCTGCCAGTTGCTGTTCAGCTACAGAAACCCAAGGTCTTGCCTTTTCCAAGAGGGTAAAAAAAGAATGCTCTTTGGAGAACTAGACCTATATCCTGGTCTTAGAAGGTCAGTTAAAGCAGAAAGATTAATGCCTTCCAATCACCAAGGCGACCTAGGCATCCCTGGTCTTTTACATTTTATTGCTCATACACAGCTCGCACATCTATTCCTAATCTGCATAGGAACCTGGAAGGTATAGAATTGGAGTACAGAACAAACATAAGACTACAGTGAAAATGGTTTGAGTTTCCAGATTGATTTTGGACTGAGATTTGTGAGTTTTCCAAAATTTGAGAAATTGGGAAAACAAGGCTGAATTTGAGAAGACCCTACCCAAGAGATTTGGTTCAACAGAATGAACTTTAAACCAAGGTACCTGAAGAGAGAATTTGGGGAACATCTTGTCAGCTGCATTGTGTCTTACCTCACTAAGTGCAGAGAAGTGCATATAATCAAAAGTTCCATGTGAGAGTAGAAAGCAAGCCCTGAACAAGCACACCCATCAGAAAGGGTAGGCTTAGGGACACTTGGCTCACAGAGGCACCAATGCCAGGAATAAGACCCAGTCAAATGAAACTTTCTTCTTCTCTTCTAGTTCCTCTTCCCTTTTGGCATGACACTGGAGGCAGCACAGAAGCATCAGATAGTAAAAGGGAGAAAAAATATGGTGAAGAAAGAGTAAAAAAATAGTATAGACTTTATACCTCTACTTCTACTTATAGGAATTCAAGGTCAGACCTAACCTAGGAAAGGGGAGGAGGTTTGGAGTCAATAAAAGATTGAAGCTTAGACTAGTTTGGACTTTCAATACCTGAAAATGAGATTGTTCTAAAATATAAAAATGCCTAGAAAAGGATTATAATCTGCACAAGATATCATTCAGGTAAGAGTATAGAGAAAACAGCTGACAGAGCAAATTTAAAGATTCATAGAAAGAAAAGCAGGTTTTTTGGTATTTGTATCATATCAAGTATAATCAACACAGTGTTTTTGTGGTTTTCACTTCCATTGTCAGTCATTTTTCTGGGATTAGAAGAAAAGAGACACATGCATTCAGTTCTGTTATTCAGCTTTTGGTTACTGTAACAAATAACCTGAAATAATCAACTTGGAAAGATAAATGATTTAATTTATTCCACAGTGTTAAATGTTTCAGTCTTTGGGCAGTTCCATTGCTTTTGGAAAGAAAGCACATAATGGCAGGGAGTGTGATCAAGGAAAACCATTGTGCGTTATGGTCAGAAAATAAAAGAAAGAGACCAGTAGTCCATGATCCCTTTCAAGGCACACCTTCAGTGACATAAAACATCCTACCAGGCCCCAGCTCCTGGCAGTTCCTGCTTCCTCTCAACACTGTCACTCTGAGGACCAAGTTTTTAACACATGGGCAATATTCAAGGTCCGAACTATAGCAGGTTCCTATTTAAATTGTTAAATCCAAGTCAGCTCAGCCCCGGACCACAACTCCAAGCTGGCTGTGTGTTTTGCTTTTCCTTTGACCAAAGGTGCCAACCAACAGCCCATTATGAACAATGTCCATGAAGAGAAGACCGGCCTGGGGGATTGGCGGATCCATAGAAATTACAGACCCAGTCAGCCATTGTTAACTCCAAGAAAAGCCTGAACTATTGTAAACTACAAAAACAGTCTGGGATCTTACAGTAAGTCCCCAACACATAAACATTCAATTTGTCAACTTTCATAGATATGAATGGACCTCGAATGATGAATGTACATAAATGGGAACAAATTGTAGAAGTAGCTTACATGTCTGTCAGGCATTATTACAGTTATGGTGCTATGTGTTTACTGTACATGTGATGGTATATAGTATCTGTGCTTGTGTGTTTGGTTTATTTATACTTCATATTGTATGTTTGTGTCAAAGGTATATAAGACCCACACTATCAGACAAATATAACAACAAATCCATATTATGAGCATTCTCCCCAAATGGACCCTGTTTATAAATCTGAAACTTACTGTATACTGAAGGTGACTCCTCAATAGGCTAGAATTGGAGAGGAAACCCAGTGCAGTGACCAATACATTGGCAAAGTGTTTGATCAGTTGCCTCTTTGGCATCGAGATAATTGTTTTAAAATTGAACCACAGACAACCCTACTTTAGGACTGCTAATGTTGTTCTCCTACAATGGCTGGGTAAGAGACAACCATAGAAGATAACTGTGAAGAGAATGTAGGTTAGACATAGACCCTCAGAGAAGTTTAAGCTCAGGCTAAGAAAGACATGGGCTCACACACAACAACATGAGAAACTAGGTTCAACAAATATGGCTTTCAGAGGCAGATGGATCTGAAAATGGTGGTATTAGGTTCAGCAGTCTGCTTGAACCCTCACCACAATGCCTACACACAGCAGAGACCAGTGATCTTAGTGCTCTCCCAATTGGGCAGCATGCCAAGAATACATCTCCACTTGGATGGTTTCCACAGTCTGAGGGGCCTCTGGAGAAAGGAGATTCCCATAAACCCACAGGCCATAAAGCTAGGAAGAGAAAATAGTGACTCCTCAGTTCCCATTAGAAAGAAAACATTCATTCAAAATTATAAATGAAGTAAGGAGGGGCTCTATTTTTTTTTTTCTTACATTATGGCTTGGATTTTTTTTTCCTTCCTCTTCTTGTCTCTTTTTCTCTTTTGATTTTATTTTCCTTTACCGTACTCTCACTTTTTTCTTAGTTAATTATTTATTCTCTTCTTTCACTTCTATGTAATACTGTTGATTTCCTTTTATTCTTCAATAAGAACCTTCATCTCACCTTTTTCTCTTCCTTCTCATTTTCTATTGGTTAATTTTCCAAATTTGACTGTCTTCATTCTTCAGTTTTCTATCACCTCTATCGTTCTTAGTATAACCATTAAGTTTATGAATTGCTATAATTAGTTAACTGTATGCTATTACTGTTGAATATTGTTCTTTTGTTAGTAGATGTATAGTTGCTGAATTTGGCAGATATTTACTGTGTATCAATATTTAGTTTGTTTTAGTGTTTTACTATAAGTATAGATGCTTTCTATGGTTAATGATGGTATACTGTCGGTTATGACAGTATGTCAATATCCTGTTTGTCTTTGATGATATTTTTGCTGATTTTATTGCTAATGCCAGGGTGGCATAGTGGTTTCTACTAATTGTTTTTCTCTGTATGTCAAAGTCTGGATTACCTCTTACCCAGAGAACTAGGTTCTGGGTGAAACACCCTCCCTCCCAAATAATTGAAGGTGATTGCATCTTAGGACTGAAACAAAGGCCTACAGTTAGTTATACTCAAAATGTGAGACTAAGAGCATAGTCTCACTAGAGACTAGAGGAGTCCTAACTAGAAAGGACTCCTTTCTGAAAGAAAAGTATTTTAAAAGCATCAGGATAAAAAAATAGAAGTGTGAGAAGACATAGAAAAAAAATCCCTTCCAGACCAGGGATTTAGCTCAGTGACACCATTCCTGCCTTAGGAGCTCAAGGTCCCTAAGTTTGATTGCCGGTCCTGAAAAAAAGGCTTCCCAAAACTCCTAACTCCACCAAAACTGACCTGGGGCAAGGAGGAGGAAATTAAAAACCACAAGCCACATACTGAAATATTCAAAAAGATAATAGCGAAGATTAAAATAAAAGCTCAATAAAGTGTGTGGTGAGTTAAAAGAGGATGCAACTCAACAGATAAGGGACCCGATAAACAAAACAAGGAGCAGATCTACAGAAGGTATTAATAAAAAGCTAGCTGAGATTTTAAAAATGATATAAGAAATGAATTATCAGTATATTCTCTTTCCCTGAAAATAAGACCAGGCCTGACATTAACTTTTGCCCCAAGGGCCTACTTTAGGTGATGTCTTAGTTCCTCATGTACAGTGATCTGTATTTAGCTATATACAACAAGCAGCATTTATTCATTGATTCATGTACAAAAAGCTACACTTATTTGAATACTTTGCAATCATGTCATCTTCTGGAACCTCATGATAACTTTCCAAACCCCAAATCCTAGCCTGAATTTCTTGTGATGACATTTCTTTTAAAACTATTGGTCGTACTCTTATGTCCAGCAATAGAGCTCTCCTTAAATGAGCACTTCTTGTCCATTTAGCCTGCTTTTAGTCCACTGGCAACACAGCTGTCAATGATTTTATTCCATGAATTCTTTACCCATGTTATCATATCTTGAAAACTACATTTCTCTTTCTTCTATTTTCAATATACTCACTGATTTCCATAAGCAAATGGTACTTTAAATGGCTAGTTTATTGCAATATCAAGAGTCTGATGATAGTCATTCGTGTGAGAGTCATTAATTGATCTCTTTTCTCTGCAAGGAAGTTTTGTGTCTTGAGTGCAGTGAGTGCAGGCTGAATCCTTGGAAACATTTGTGGCCACCTCACAAAACAAGCGGCAGCATTACACAGACTCACTTCCCTATAACTGCTTGTATGCATCAGGATTTTTGAATTTCAAGAACATAAATGCTTGAAACACATTCAGTCTTATATTTCTTGTCCATAATGATGATTTAGAAGTAGGGTTTTCTATCCATCCAGATGAATTGCTAAAATACAGGTACACTTTCATATCCAGTGGAGGAAATATAGAATGATGATGTACCCTTTTTTTCAATTATCATTTAATATTCTTGGTCCATAAATACTGCAGTTTTTATCCATAGTGATCATGTTAGAGAGTTAGTGTTTAGAAAAGTTGCTGCCATCAACAAAGAACTGGGATGAAAGGGCATATTTAATAACTGCAATATCTTCCAGCTTGAACAGTCTTAGAAACAAATTTCACTGCAGCAAGCCAATCAGCCAATGTTTTGAAGCTTTGAATTTTCTTGAGATAGTTCTAAAAGAGATGCCTTTCAAGGGCAGATGCTTGAATATTGGTCCAGTAACCAACCAAAGCCTTTGCCTTCTTGTCAGCAATCCGTTCAAAGATGATGTCTTCCAGCTCAGGCTGCCTACCTGATCTACATTTACAATTTATAGCATTTCCCTCATCTATGATTTGACTAAGGTTATTATACTCTGTTCACCATTTTTGGACCATTCAGAGATCCATCTTCTTCTCTTTGTAGAAATCCTCAAAATTCTTGCCCTAGGGATCCTCCACAATTCCTTTCTTGTGCTTGATGGAATATCTCTTTCCACACTCATCTTCTATAGTGGTCAGAATATTATTCTTTTTCAATCTACCATTAAATTAAGTATCAATTGAAGACTCATAAGATAGCAATATAACTTGGTTAGAATATTAAAAATGAGTGGCAACAAAAATGATGACAATAATGATGACCTATACAAAAGCAATGAAAAATTACAGGCACCAAAATTCAGAAAACATTTTTATATTTCACATGAGTGCATGCAGTACTTCCATTTAACACATGACATATCGAATTATGAAGGTTGATATTATACACAATCATATCTGTTCATTATTTAATTCACACATTATTTGTGATTGTATCTGTCATTTTGGCAATAAATATCAAATTTATCTGTTCACATAGGTGTTTACCTCTTGTTCAAAGGCATTCACTTGGGTCTTTATAAATACTTACAGTTTATATTATTACTTACTTTATGCATTAGTGTTAATAACATTATTTATATTAATTAGAGTTAGTATTATTATTTTTAAATCTAATAGGTCCCTCATGTGTTGCAATGCACACACTAAATGTGATTATCTTAACAAGGGCTTATTTCTGAGGTAGGACTTATATTATGAGCATCCTGAAAAATCACTGTTGAGTTTATTTTCCAGTTGGGTCTTATTTGGGGGAAGATGTGATAATGAAATAAAGTCTGTGAAAAGGTACCTAATAGAAATTTAGGAGAATAAAAACTCTGTTGAAATTAGCAGCAGCAGAAGCAACCAATGTGAGCATATAGTGCCAAAATTAGAAGACAAGACTCTTTTAAGTAATAAATTATTGTGAGAAACACTAAAAACAAAAGAATGAAAAATATATCCAATAGCTGCTACATGATATAAAAAAGACTAATGAAGAATTAGCTGGGATTAATAAAAAATAAGATAGCACAGTTTGTGTAAAAGTTTTATTTAAGGAAATAATACTAGGAAAGTTTCCAAATACAAGGAAAAAATAAAAGATATAGATAAGTGAGGCACATAAAACCACAAGCAGCTACAATTAGAAAAGAACCTCTCCACACAAATCATAGTTAAACACAAGAACAGAATCATAAAAGCTATTAGAGAAAATCAACAAATCACTTACAAAGGAAAACCCATTAGAATTATAGCAGACTTCTCAACACAAACCTTAAAAGCCAGAAGAGCTTAGAGTGAAGTTTTTTTTTTTTTTTTTTTTTTTTTTTAGGTTTTTGGAGACAGGGTCTCGCTTTGTGGTTCAGGCTGGCCCTGAGCTCAGCCTCAAACTCACATCACAATCCTCCTGCCTCTGCCTCCCGAGTGCTGGGAAGAAAGGCGTGAGCCACCACGCCCGGCACTGTGGTATACGGTACTGGTTGCTGCTGGGTGTGGGTCTCCACACCCAGTATTGTTATGTGGTTACCGGGGAATCGAACCCGGGTCCTTGCGCTTGCGAGACAGGCGCCGGAACCACTGAGCTAACTCCCCGGCCCTAGAGTGAAGTATTTTAAGCCTTAACAGAAATTGACTTCCAACTCAGACTAGTAAATCCTATAAAACTATTTTTCAAAACTAATGGAGAAATAAAACACTTCTATGCAAAGAGCACCTAAATAAATTAATGATCACCAAGTCAGCATTCCAAAAATTCTCAAGGTACTTAAGAAAAAACTAAGAATGCTTACCAGTCCAATAACAGGCAATGAAATTGAAGCAATAATACAAAAAACTACCTACGAAGAAAAGCTCATATCCCACTGGATTCACAGCTGAAATCTACAAGTTTCAGGGAGACTTAGCAGGGACAGGGAAGACCTAACATCAGCATCCCTCAAATTCTATAATGAAATTGAAATAGAAGTAGTACTCCTAAAGACATCTCTACAGGCTAGCATAACTGTGATTCCAAAACCAGAAAAGGACCCAACCAAAAAAATAGCTACACGCAAATTACTTTAATGAACATAGCTATGAAAATCCTCAGCAAAACACTGGCAAATAGAGTACAAAATTTAAAAAAAAAAAAAAAACATACGTAATGACCAAGAAAGATTCATCCCAGGAATGCAGAGATAGTTCAACATATAGAAATGAATAAATGTAATATGTCACATAAACAGAAACAAAGGCAAAAATCACATGATCATCTCAAAGTATGCCGAAAAAGCCTTTGACAATATCCAACATCCATTCATGATAAAAAAAAATATTAAAGAAAATAGGTATAGAATGACCTTATCTTAGTGTCATAAAGCCATATATAACACACCAATGGTAAAGATCATATTAAATGGGAAAAGGTAAAAGCTTCACCTCTAAAATCAAGAACAAGATAAAGATATTTACTACCACCATTTCTGTTCAGTATAGTTCTCAAAAACAGGACAATCAAGTAGGTGAAAAATAAAAATGATATAAATAGATAAGCAGATATCTACAGCAATAATAAATTCACTGAGGAAAAAATAAGAAAATACCATTCACAATAGCATGAAGAAAAATTAAATACTTAAGAATTAACCTAACCAAGAAAGTTAAAGACCTTTAAAATGAAAACTAGAGTAGTCACAAAAGAAGATTGAAAAGGACAAGAAAAAAATAGGAAAAATTTCTGATTCCTGGATAGGCAGAACCAAATATATTCAAAGTGAACATACTTCCAAAAGCTGATACACAAATTTAACAGAAGCTCAATCAAACACCAATACCACTTCTCTCAGAAAGAGAGATAGCAATTCTAAAATTGATATGGAAACAAGAGAGACTCAGAATAGTAATAAAAACCAATGTTTCTTGTTTCTTGTGGGAAACAAGTGCAAAGCAGAAAACATCACAATCCTTGGTTTCAAGTTATACTCGAGTTTGCAGTAATAAAAACATGGTACTAGCACAAAAACAGACATATATCAAGGGAACAGAAGATAGGATGCAGAAACAACTCCAAACACATTTAGCTATCTGATCTTTGACACAAAGGCCAAAAACATACACTAGAAGAATATATCCCTTTAACAAATGGTACCAGTATAACCGCTGTCCACGTGCAGAAGATTAAATCTAGACCCACATCTCTCACCATGTACTAAGATAAAATCAAAATGCATCAAAGATCTAAATATTAAAATAGAAACATAATCTTCTAGGAGATAAAATAGGTAAAACTTTTGAAGGCATAGGCAAAGATTTACTAAATAAAACTTCAATTTCCCAAGATAAGACCAGAAACAACAAATAGGATCAAATTAAAAAGCTTCTACACAGCAAAGGAAACAACCAATAGGATGAACAGGCAACCTACACAACAGGAAAAAAATTTTGCCAGCTTTTCCTCAGACAAAAGACTAATATCTATGCTAGGCATGGTGGCTGATACCTATAATCCCAGCACTTGAGAGGCAGAGGCAGGAGAAATGCTGAGTTCAAGGCTGAGTTCAGGACCAGCCTGGATTATAAAATGAGACCCTGTCTCAAAAAAACTCTAAAAAAAACAATAACAGCAACACAACAAAGACTAATACCTAAATATATAAAGAACTCAAAGAAATAGACTCCACTCAAATAAAAGACTCAATGAAAAATGAGCAACTGAAATGAACAGACATTCCTTAAAAGAAGAATTAAAGCAAGAGATTTAGCTCACATGGTATCATGCCTACCTTGGAAGCACAAGGGTGTGAGTTGAATCCCCAGTTCTACAAGAAGAAGAAGAAAGAGAAGGAGGAGACAGAGGAGGAGTAGGAGGAGGAGGACGAGGAGGACCATTTCAAATGGTCAATAAATATAGTAGTGCTTTAGTTCATGAACTCAGTTCTTTCCATGATTCTGGTTTGGTTGTGACCAGAATCATGAAACGAATTCTTCAACCAGAATTACGAAAATAATTAAGTTAATGAACAGAGAAACCACTGTACATGAAAAAAATGTTTAACAGTTCTGGCTATTAAGGAGATGAAAATTAAAAGAACACTGAGATTCCATTTTACTCCAGAAAGACAGTAACTAGCAAGAACGAGTAGCAATTATCAAGAAAATAAACAATAATAAATGCTGGTGGGAATATAAACTAGTAGAACCGATATTGAAATCAGTTTGGAAATTTATTAAAAAACTAAAACTGGAAGTGCAATTTGACATAGTAGTCTTTAGGTACCTTTCTAAAAAAATGAAATACATCATATATAGTGACCCATGCACACCCATGTTTATAGCGAAACAGTTAATAACTAAATTTTGGAACAGGCTTCTATGTCCAGATAGATAAATGTGATAATACACACAATTGAGTGTCACTTTGCCATAAAGAAGAAACTTGAGTCATTTGTAAGAAAATGAATGTACCTTGGGACCATGATGTTAAATGAAATAAGTCAGACACTCAAGCTAAATAAGTGTCTGTTTCCTCATATGTGAGAAACTCAAAATATAAATGAAGAGCAAAATAAAAATGATATATAATAGGAAATAACAAGATGAATCTAAGAAAAACTAAATTGACCTACTGGTAATTAAAATGAGATACCAATAGCTACTAGGACAGCTATAAATTACCACTTAAATACTGCACTAAACTTACACTTAAATATACAATATTTCATTTGCATAAACTGCCTTTAGAAAAAAGCAACAAACGTGTTTTATTATCATGTAGCTACTATCTGAACTTCTTTCTCTGAAAGAGTAAGCATTGGATGCTACATCTGCCACCTGGTGGGCATTGGGATGCACACGGTATGAGAATGTGACCGCACTGGGCCTGTGCCTTTCCATCTGCCATCCACCAATCCACTTCCCCACACATAGTCTGCTTGTGTGGGGGAGACATTTGAGTAAGCAGAACACACACAGTACTTGCGCTTCCTTGAGGAACTGATAATCTAATTGGGAAAATCACGCTTTCCTTTGTTTGCCTATTTTTCTGTTTAAGGAAAATTTGTAGGTACTAAGGTTCTGTAAACCACGTCTTTATTTTCAACATTTTCTTTCCTCAACTTCCTAAACAAAAGAAATTTAGGTCTCTTTAAAAAAACAAATGAAACAAACTTTCCATCAACTATGCTGGCCTGAACTATATTCTTATTTCTTTCCTTCTATTCATAATCGCTTTCTCCA
Source organism: Petromus typicus (assembly GCA_004026965.1). Classification (NCBI taxonomy): domain Eukaryota; kingdom Metazoa; phylum Chordata; class Mammalia; order Rodentia; family Petromuridae; genus Petromus; species Petromus typicus. The sequence goes on along the minus strand of PVIR01001555.1, from coordinate 103,194 downwards.
AAGAGGAGTCTTCACATTTTGTCCCCCCCCTTCTGGCCTATCAGTTTTTTCTTTATTTAATTTTATTTTAAAATTTTGTATACATCAATTTGATTGATTGACATGTGTGACGCATAATAACAAGGTCAAGATCCATTACCAGAGGGAGGAAAATAAAACAGACTATGAGACCTTACAAAGAGGCAGAAAAGAAGATAGATAAGAAAGTACATTCACAGACCCACTAACTGCCAAGAAAGCCTCAAAAAATGGAGAAATATCTGGGCATGGTACAAACACCTCCCTGCACTTGAAGGCTGGGGCAAGAGGATTGACACAGGGTCAAAGCCAGCATGAACTATGTAGTGAGTTCAAGTCCAGTCTGAAGTAAATAGTGAGATCCTATCTCCAAAAAATGGGGAGAATAATTCAGATGCAAAGTGTACAATGTTTCCCCACAACCACATCCATTTGTTATCAAGTATGAATGCTATTTGTATCTGCACTCTGATGGGTTATTTGCTGATAAGGCTCAAGTTCATCTGTATCCCTAGGCATGTATCTCTGTCCGAAGGTACACATGTGAGTATTTACATATGCAGTAAAACCTTAGATTGCAAGTAAACTATTCTGAGTGTCATGCAGGCTGAGCAGTCATTTCTAATAAACTTTAACTTGATAAATGAAGGATGCCCTGCAATATAACTCTGACCATCTCATGATCACAACTGAGCCAGTGGCTCTTCTCCCTCTTGCTATTACCCCACTTCTGAGGGACTATGGGTGATCATCTCCCAAAAGCAAGACAGTAAGCGATTATGGAGGAGGTTTTGTCTGCAGAGGAAGAGGAGAAAATGGCAAAGGAGTCCCTCTCGTCCAGTGAGATTAGAGGAATGTGTAAAATATGGGAAACTGCAAAATTGTGCTGTTTGTTTTGTTTTGCTTTTTTGTAGTACTGGGGATTAAACTCATAACCTTGTGCTTGTGAGACAGGTGGTAATGCCACTGAGCTAAATCCCTAGGCCCAAGTGCAAAATTTTGTAGAAAAGCTCCACCCAAATAAGGCTATAGCAGTGTAAACAATGAATCAATGTGTTTAATCAATGCAATGTCACATTTCCATGAAATCCTCAAAAAGAGGAAAAAGCAAGTGCCACTGGAGAGGTTCTTTGTTAAGAAAAGAAAAGATTGGGCTGGGGATTTAGCTCAGTGGTCCCAGCGCCTGTCTTGCAAGTGCAAGGACCCGGGTTCGATCCCCGGTAACCACATACAATACTGGGCATGGAGACCCATGCCCAGCAGCAACCAGTACCACATACCACAGTGCTGGGTGTGGTGGCTCACACCTGTAATCCCAGCACTCAGGGGCAGAGGCAGGAGGATTGCTGTGATGTGAGTTTGAGGCTGAGCTCAGGTCCAGCCTGAACCACAAAGCGAGACCCTTTCTCAAAAAAAAAAAAAAAAGATATAAAAGAAAAGAAAGGATTGCACTAAGCCAATAGAGAGAAGTGATTCTGCTAGTGATACAGAAAGTTGTCCTGCTCACTGGCCCTCCTTTCTTTTATCTGCCCCACACGAGCCATGAAGCTTTTCAATGGTATATGTAGGTTAATTTTTAAGTTTTTATTTATTTTTTGTATTTTTGTATATTATTTTATATCCGGTTATATTATAATCATTCTTATATGAATATATTTGGATTGTGGACTAAATCTTCTGAGTTTCAATTATCTCATGGGGAAACTTGCTCTCGCATATAAGTGCTTTGGATTACAGGCATGTTTCTAGAGCAAATTATACTCACAAAGCAAGGTTTTACTATACTTAATTGCAATATATATTATCATTTAAGTATCGATATTTTTATATTTAATTATGTGTTAATATTATTATTTTATGATTCAGTATTTCTGTCATATCTTGTTACCATGTACTAAATGCATCATTTAACTGACTGAGCAGCTTAACTGGGGCTTATTTTGAGAATAGGGCTTATATTACAAGCATACTGAAAAAAATCATGGTAGGATATGATTTCCACTTAGGGTCTATGACTATACCACCCTGAATACATCTGATCTCATCCAGTTAGGTCTGGTTTTCAGTGAAATATGGCACGTCTGCCATATATTAACAAATATTGTATACCAATGTGGTATTAATGTAGCACTATATTCCCCAAGATGAATATAATCTTTATTTTAGTAAATTTTAATACCTTACAATTAAAATTTAAAGAAAATGAGAGTGTAATCATCCATGTACTCATCTTCTTAAACATTAATATTATGCCATATTTCCTTTAGATCTTCTTTCTTCAAGAAATACAGCGATGTCGCAGTTCAAGAATTTAATTTGTTCCAAAATTTTGGGGAAGAAGGTTTAATTCACATTCATGCAGAGATGACTGGGTTTATGTTTGTCATGAGATGCAGTTGATCAATGAAAGTAATATTTTGCTGAGCATTTCTGTTTGTGAACCAAATTATTTATAAACAGAAGTGTCTTTAATTAAGGTATTACTGTATAATATTACAGGTAGTGACATTCTCTGTTCCTTCTCTTTCCCCAGAGAAAACCAAAGTCACAACAATAATTTTCATGCAGATTTTCACACTTTTATCACTCATTTATTTATGTCTATAAGCCTTGAATAATATTATATTCCATATTGTAAACTTAGCAAATAATTGTTACTACTTCTAAAATCCATGTTTTTTTAATATTTATCCTTCTAGCTCATTTTAACCAATGTATGTTATTCCAGTGTATGAAGATATTACAAATAATATGTTTTTGTTTTTGTTTTTGTTTTTATGAGACAGGATCTTGCTTTGTAGTTCAGGCTAGCTCTGAGCTCATCCTTGAACTCATAGCAATCTCCTGCATCTACCATCTGAGTGCCAGAATTACAAACATGATCCACCATGCCCGGCACTGTGGCATGTGGTTCTGATTGCTGGTGGGCATGAGTCTCCATGACTGACATTGTTGTATGTGGTTACTGGGGATCAAACCTGGGCCCTTGCACTTGCAAAGCCGACACCCAAACCACTGAGCTAAATCTCTGGGCCTGTTCATTCTTCTTTTTATGACTAGTTAGATCATACTCACTTTTTTTTAGACAAGGTTTCACTTTGTAGTTCAGGCTCCCCCCAAACTCCCTATGTAGTCCAGGTGAGCCTCAAACTCAGCAGTCTTCCTGCCTCTACCCCGAGTGCTGGAATTACAGGTATGAGTTACCATGCCCGGGATTGTGGTATGTGGTTACCAGGGATCAAACTTTGGACTGTACACTTGCCAGGCAGACACCAGAGCTGCTGAGCTAAATCCTTGGCCTATGCTCAGTATTTTTTATCCCAAGTAATGCTTTCCATGAACACTCATGGACATCTCAACTTGAAGTACAGTTCTGAGTGAAAAACTCTCTGTCTTACCTTAGGAGTCCTTTCCACAGAGAACCTTCAGTGGTCCATCATATTCTCTACTGGCTAAAAGAAATGTATCTTCTTAAAGCACTGGATTCTGTATCTGCACAACCTGGTGATGGAAGTGAACAACTTTCCAGGGTGATTTCACTTGCAATGAATACAGTAGAATGAAATACATAACAGCAAGATGATTTTTTTCTTTCTACCAAAGAAATTTAATGTTTTATTGTTAATTTTGTTGCTGTTAAGTAGTGACACCATAGTTCAAATAAAGACATGTTAGGATTATAATTTTATAAGATAATGTTATAATTTTATTTTTCAACCATAGATTAATGACTTTCACAGCATTGCTTGTCGGTAAAGTTAAGTATTTTTGTTATTTACTAGTCCAATGGGAATCCAAAATGTTTCTGTCCCTGCTAGCAAATTTTAAAGCTCTTACGATGAGTTTCTATAAATCCATAATATGGTAGCATTGTGAAACACATTTGGTCTTCATCCCACTTTTCTGACATATATTTCCTAAAATCCCAGGGATCTTTTTATTTTATTTTATTTTATTTTTGAGTGATCAGAGAATGTTTTTCTAGCTTCAGGATAGGGTGGTCATCCAATAAATGAAGGCATGAGTAGAGATCTGAGACTTCCAGCCCAGTCAACTTCTAGAATGGAGATAAAGGGTGAAGCTTGAGTGAATTGTGCATCAGCAGTGACGAAATTGATCATGCCTGCATAATGAAACTTCCATAAAATCCCAAATGAAAAAGACTCAAGGACTTCCAGAGAGCTGAATACCTTGGTACTGGTATGCTCAAAGAGAGCATGGAGGCCTTGCAGCTCACTCCACATACCTGCCCTATCCATCTATTATGGTTGGGTCTGGATGACCCCCTAAAGCCCCATGCGGTTATAGATGGTTGAATATAGAGGTTTTGATGCTAGGATTGTGGGTGTATGATTATTAAACCACAACATGTGAGTGACTGCCCTAACCCTGGTATTCTGAATAAGATAAAAGAGGCAGAAAGAAGCTGTTAAAGTTATGTTGGTCCAAGGATCTAGTTCAGTGGCAGTAAATGTACATAAATCTTTTCCGTAGTTCTGTGAGCCACTCTAGTAAATTGATTGAGCCCAAGTAGAATATTGTGAGAACTCTGATTTCTAGCTGGTCAGTTGGAAGCACAGGTTATAAACTACTTGTGATTGGCTTCTAACATAGGGGGCATTCTTGTGACACTTAGCCTTTATCCAGTAGGATCTGACTTTATCTCTAGCTATACAGGGGCAGAATTGAATTTTATAAGAGGACACTCGGTATCTGCTGCAGGACTGTTTGGTTGGTGTGTGGAGAAATAACTCCACATATCCAGTATCAGAAGTGTTGACTGTATGTGTGGTTAAACATAGGTTTTGTTGTTGTTATTATCTCCATACAAATATATAAGCATGACACTTAAACATAAATTGATTTCTCATCTTATTTGATTTTGACATAGTGAAAATAGAACATATTTATGTGTTTTTGTTGCTATTAAGAAATATCTCTTATTATCCAGAAACACCATTTGTCTCTCTTCTGAGGTAACTTTAAATTTCTTCCATTTAGTTTTACACGAAAGCTCGATAACACTATTTTAAGGATACAATGTTATAAGTGTATAGTCTATTTAGAAGCGGATTTTGTGAGTCAGTTTCTAAATTGTGTAAGGGTATTTATTTCTTCAATTGCTGCTGCTAATCCAGACACCATAACATGAGTAGTAGCAGTATAATTTTATATGAGTAATCTTTCCACCGGGGATATTTAAACTCAAACTCTATTTCTACAGACCAAAGAGTAAATCATGTTACTGGTAAGACTAGGACATTTACAAAATAAAATTTGACTTAAATAAACCACACTGGACCAAACAGAATGCCATGGATGACTCAGAGCACTTAGGCAGATTCCAAACCCTTTCTGGAGGCCCCTGAGTCCTATGTGAGCCAGGCACCAAACACTTCTTTTCCACAAGCCCCTCCTGCTCTCTCCACCCACAAGCCTCAGTCAAAAGTTCACTTTCCACTCTGTCTAACTCTCACTCATCCTTGGGTTCTAAGTTAGGTCCCTGGAGAAACTTTCATTGGTCATTCTTCCTATTTCTCTTTTTCATCTCACCCTTCTATTTACAATTCATGGAGCTTATTTCAATATGTAATTCTCTCATTTTTATGTGATCACCTGTTGACTTTGTTTACTTTCTATATTCAGTGTTCTTCAGGGAGAGGTTTGGGTGCATATGGCATTTAGAGAGATAATTCTTCCTTGTGGAGTGTATTGAGTCAGGTTATGCTACGGTAATGATGCTTAGCAAACAACTTTCAAATCTCAGTGTTCATAACAAACACTAATCTCCCACTCACAGGGGTGGGCATAGCTGAGCCTGGATCTCGAGTCTGTTTCACTCTCTCTCTATGTTTGTTACCCAGGCGCCCGATGAGAAGGAGCCATGGCTGCTGGGGCAGGTTCTTGTGGGAGATGGCATGAGCATACTGGAGTGAAGAACATGGAGTGGCTCTTAATACTTCATAACTGACATCATCTTTCATCTAATTTATATTCCTCTTGTCAAAGAAACTCCTAAGACCCAAAGTCAGTGCAGAAACTTTGACCCATGTACCAGCTTGGTACTAAGTGCTAGAAATAATTTGCATTTGGTATAAATGTTTGTGTCTTCTGAAAATTCCTATGTTGAAATCCTTGCCACCAAGGTCACGGCATTAAGAGGTAGGAACTGTCTACATGAATGGGAGTAGTGGCCTTGTAGATGAGTCTACAGAGAGGTCCCTTGCCTCTTCTGCTCTGGTACTCAAGGCACCAGCAGGCTACATATATGGAATAGGCCCTCATCAGACACCAAATCTGCCAATATCTTGATTTTAGACTTTTAGCACCCAAAACTGTGAAAAAATAAGGCCAGGGATTTAGCTCAGTGGTTCCAGCACCTACCTTCCATGTGCAAGGGCCCAAGTTTGATCCCAGGTAACCACATACAACAATGCTAGATGTGGAGACTCATGCCCACCAGCAATCAGTACCATATACCACAGTGCTGTGTGTGGTGGTTCACACCTGTAAATCCACCACTTGGGAGGCAGAGGCAGGAGGATTGCTGTGAGTTTTAGGCTGAGCTTAGGGCCAGCCTGCACTACAAAAGCGAGACTCTGTTTCAAAAAAACCCATAAAAAATAAATTTCCATAGCTTATGATCTACTCAGTTTATAACATTATGTTGTAGCAGCTGCAACAGACTAAGATAGTTCTACCCACTGTGAAAACTCAGTGTTCTTTGAGTACTGAATCTCTCTATTTGTCCACTTGGGAACTCTTCTCAACATCTGGCACATAGTAGGAACTGAAGGGATCTTTGGTGAAAGTAAATTTTGGCAAACTGTTTTCCAGAACTGTTGTGAAAACAACAATCAACGATGTGTTATTGTCACTGCTTTAATATTAAAATATTCTTCCATGCATAACAGAAATCTCAGTTTAATTATTTAAGATAAGGTAGAGAATTTCCCCCATATGTTCAGTGACAATTTCCTTCAGGAGTTCTCTATTCAAGTTATGTATTTATTTTTTTACTAAAATTTCCTTCCATATAAGAATTCTTGTCACAAGTAAAATTAACATTTTTAGAAATTTGCCTTTTAAATGTTTTTTATTTTCTTGTTTTTGCTCTGTTTTGTTTTGGTTTTTGGTTTTCTGTGACAGGAATAGAAATCAGGACCTTGTGCTTCCTTTTAAATGTTTTAGTGAAGTTTGGATAGACAGACATTTTCAACATTCATAAAGCCTCATCTCTTACTCTTTTATTTTATGGCCTGTTGAAGTGCACATTTTTCCTGTCAATACATTCCACCAAATGAACATACTGTAACATATTTAATCTGTGCCTCAAATGAGTTATTTATATAGTTTCCAGGTTTTTCTCTTGTAGTAACAGTACAATAAAGATTTCCATACCTGAAGCCTAAAAGTGGTGCCATCATATCTGTATTAGTGGGCTTTCTCATTACCAGGAAAAAACACACCTGACATCTGTAACCTAAAGAAAGCGAGATTCAGTTTTGCTCCAGGTTTCAGTCTATGGTTGTCTGGTTTCAAGGCAGGAACCCCTTGGCAGAAGAGTGTGGTGTGGCCCTGTCTACTCACTTCCTTGGTGTCAGTACACAGAGAACCGGGGAAGAGCACTGAGGAGGACAGTCAGAGAGTAGACGTGATACCATGTCGCCCCTCCATGTCCAAACTAGACACACCAGAGTGAGCCTTACTAGTCTGTTAGGCATCTTGTGGTCCAGTCAAGTTGATGCTTAAGACTAATTTTCATGATATCCAGGACTATTTCTGGAGTTCTTGTATATTTGCCAGTTTCTTATTGGAATCCTACTCCCTAGACCCACAAGTCAGATCCCTAGTCCCCATGATTCACATCACCCCTGACCTCAGCACTTACACTCTATCCTGGACCCTTCTTTAAGAGACTCTGGTTTCAAACAGTCCTTATCCCATTTCAGTTTTCCCTTCCTTAATAACACTTATTTCTATTGACCATTATCTTATTAATTTACATGTTTAATTTCTTTCAGTAATTATCTTGTCTAATTTGTTGGCTGTAATCTTTCAACACAAAGAACAGCTCCTGGCACAAACTCTTGCCAAATTGGCTATTCAATGGAATCACTAGTGAAGGCTTTAAAATCCACTTGTGCTGATCACATAACAAATGTTTAATTATTAAATCACTTTAGCAAGAACATGCTAAGTATCATTCTCTCTGGGTGACAGAGAATGTAGCAGAAACTCTTAAGAATGTTTTATTCACTGTTGTGCACTTGGATGCTTGTCAAATCCTTTTTGATGTAGTAAATAGAGCCTGGTTATGAAAACTATGAACATTACTGGGATATCCCAGAAAAATTATCAATCTTTCACTTAAAAAAATCGGACTCCCTATGTTTAAAGACTCAATTCAAAGCTGGATATCTGAAATGAATAAATAGATGCTTCTCAGATGAAGAAGTAGAAACAGTGGTAAATTATGAAAAAATGTTCAACATCACTGGTCATTTGAGAAATTTAAATTAAAACAACACTGAGATTTCAACTTTTCCAGAAAGAATGTCTACTATCAAGAAATCAAGTAATAAAAAATGCTGGTGGAGGGTGGGGAAAAAGGAATCCTTCCCCACTGTTGGCTGGAGTGTAAAATAATGTAACCACTATGGTAATCAGTGTGAAGCTTCCTTAAAGAACTATACCTGGAAGTTCCATTTGATCCAGTTATTCCTTTGCTTGGTTTCTTTCTGAAAGAATTAGAAGCATCATACCACAGCAGGATATGCACACTCATGTTCAAAATGGTACAATTTGTACTAACTCAATCTTGGAAACAATCCAAATGCCTATCAACCAATGAATGGATAAAGTGTTCAGTGGAATACTTCTCTGCCATAAAGGAGGATGAGCTCCAGACATTTTTAGTTAAAGGGATGAACCTTGAGACCGTACTCTTAATTGAAATAAATTGAACACACTTTTAAATACTGCATTATTTCTCTGCTGTGAGAAACTAAAAGTCAAAATAAGGTCTAAAATGTACAACAGACAGTGGGAAATGGGAAGAGGAACAAGAGAGGGAGGGGAAAGGAAAGAAAGGACAAGTAAAAAAAAGAAAATCAAAAAAAGATTGAAAACAAAGCTTTTGTACATAAGGGGATGGGACTGGGGGAGAAAAAGCAGCAATAAGATATGCCATGTACTGGTACAAATTCCTAATGATGAATGTTACCATTATGTATATTTAAAAGGTACCAGAAAATGTTTTGCTAAAAAAATTTTATTCTTTGGAAAAACTATGGCAACAACTCCTCAGGAAATTGTGCACACGTGTGTGTGTGTGTGCGTGTGTGTGTGTGTGTGTGTGTGTGTATGCTGGGCTGTTTTATTTTCAGTCTAGAGTCAAGGGTCACTGATACAGAAGGATCTCAGAAATATTAATGGATGGAGAGATGACAAAAAGTATATCATGACCAGAAATCTAGCCTGTGGTCCCAGCATTGCCACTCACATGCAATGCAACTTAGATGTATCACTACTTCTCTGAAGACAATTGGAGGGTCATGACTTTTAAGGTTCCTTCCTGCTGTAGAACTCCACAGCTCCCTTCTTGGCCACAGCCAGAGCCCAGTATGGTAGGACTGGGAGCAGCCTAAAAACAGAATGATTGAGGCTTTACAGAAATCAAAGTGATTGGCAAGGTGATCTAAGGTGAATGGCAAGGTGATCCATCAGGAAGCTCTTGATTATAGCATCCATTATCTTGGACTCAGAAAGTACTTGTGAGGCACCAGAGAATCTGGCAACTGGAAGAACATCACACATTGTCTCTGCACTGAATATGTGGAGGTACAGGCAGACCCATTACTAATCTCCAAGTAGCCCACTATGGACACAGAATGTATATAGGGAAAACTGGATCTGCAGAAGAGGGAGAACAATGTACTTGAGCTATACCTCACAAATCTCCTCTGTCACTGTTCAAGGTCTTCCCCATGCAAAGTTTCACTTCTTTGACTATGGCTATTGTGCTATATATTTTTTTAAAGCAAGCAGCTAATCCAAATCTGCTGCTGCTGTCATCTTATATGTTCAATAAAAGAGGGCAATTCTGTACTGGAAAAGTTAGCTGCTCATACTTACTTAAAACTTTGTAAAAGCATTTATAGCAAGGGATTCCAGCTGTAGCCTCCCCAAATCCTGTTATTCTCCTGACCCCTTTTTACCTGGGGTACTTTATATGCAGCCACTTAGGCTTGCCTGCTGTGTGTGATTTTGCTGTCTGGAGGCATCAGAACCTCTCTAGTCACAAATGATCACCACTCTTGTGCTCGCTTCAGAAGCACATATACAAATTATCAACCTCTGTTTCCTCTCAACCCATACCATTTCAATGAAGGACTCTTTCAAGGTAACAAAAATAAGTTATTTGGGAAATGATGAGAAACTAAGTTTTATTTGCTTCACAAATAAAGGATCCCTCTTTCTCTCTCTCAAATTTTTATTGGTGCATTTGCACTACACGAAGATATTTATCATGGAGAGTGTACATGTGAACAATACATCTTATTTTTTTCTCATCTCCTTCCCTTCCTTCTCTCTCCTTCTGTCTCTTGGTCCTCTTCCCTTCTGTAAAGCAACTCTTCTATAGCAAAATATTTCACACTAAATTAGTTGTATTCATCTCTTAACAAACGAGGTAAAAAAAAAAAAAAGCCGGAAGAGTATTTGGAGAAGGCATGGGGTTTGTGGCAGAGTGCCAATCTTTTTATACAGAGCCATCCCGTGGGACAGACAAGGGGCACATAGTATAAGTGATGGAGCAGCTAAAATAAAGAAGCACAGGAGGCTCCATTCGTAGGAACGTCCTTCTTTCAGGGAAACCCTGAGGCCCGGGACGTGGCGGAGCAGGAGGTGCTGGGATTCTTTACTAAGGTAAGGGTCCTGAAAATATGTTACAGGTTCAAGTGCTAGGAAGGGCTGCGGGCTTGAGGCGTACCTCCTCGGGAACTACATCCTCTGGTCCATATAACGGGAACTTTCCCAAGAGGGCGCGAACCAGGGCTAGAGCCCTGCCTGGAGCAAAGCTTATTAGTGTTCAGACTCTGACCCGGGAGCTCGAAGCTTCAAGTACAACTTGTACAGAGAACCGGGCTCAGTCAGGACATCTGTGCTTGGAGAAGGTAGTAGAGGGAGCTGGAATGGAAAATAACAAGATGAAGAGAGAACACCTTTCCTGAGGAAAATCCTGACAAGACCCCGGAACAGGTACTCCAGTACTCTGTTCTGGCCCCTCCCAGCCGCAGCGCCGCTGCCCTTGCGCAGGCGCAGTCCTGCCGTGCTCTGGCTCCGGCTCCGGCGCGCATGCTCCGCCGAGCCGCTGTGCTACGGAGCCGGCCGCTGGTGGCGGCTGCAAAGGAAGTTTCTGCTTTTCCCTCCACCCGGGTAGCCCCTTTGCAGCAGGGACAGCTTCCTCCAGACACTCGCTGGTCATCGCTGCTGCCCGACGTCCGACCAGGCTGATCATGGGGTGGCCCAAGGGACAGGAGGGCCAGGATCTCCCTGAGGTAAGGACCTCTAGTCTCCCTGACACGTCGGGATTCCTGAGGAGAGGCCGAACGGGGGAGGGGCAGGGCGAGAGGGGTCCTGGGGTGCCCGTCCCTTCCTCAGGTGTGTCCACTGCGGGGAAGCACCAGGCCTGACCTCGGCGGAAGGAGAGCACGGCCCCCTGCGTAGGAGAGGCAGCGGACGGCCAGGGGCCAACTCTGGCGGCTCCCAGGTCTCCTGGGGTGGAGGAGCTGTTTCCAGCCCGACGCGCCGCCGCCTCTTCCGGGGTCCAGGGCGGTGTCTCCTCCTTCGGCGCTGAGGGGGCTGCTCCGCTGGTAGGGGCTGCCGCGCGCCGGAGTCACGAGAGGTGCTCAGCTGGACTGTGCCGGCTCAGGTCCTGCAGCGGGCGGTGACCTTGGACCGCCTACCCTGTCGGCGGGTCCACGGGTCCAGAGGCCAGCCCTACTGCCCCGATGTCTTAGGGAATGCCATTGTTCCTACCTTTACCCCCGTGGGTCAGGGGCAGGGGGAGGAAGTTTGAGAGGCAGGCGTGGACTGGAGTGGTGTGGAGTGGGGACGCGCGCTCTTTGGGGGTACCGCGGAGTGGGGGTCCCAGCCTAAGGCAGCAATTTGCTGCTTCTCCACAAGACCATAAGTACCTTCCCTATCGGGTTTGTTACTAAGTACTCGGTCCCAGGGACGGGATCACCAGCTGTTTGTAGATTTTCTGGTTGTCTGGGAAATAAAGCGAAAGCACATTTATTTTCATTTGGTTGCAAATATCGCCTAACCACATGGTTTGTGTCAACCTTCCCTTCTAGTCGATTTATTTGAAAGCTAGTCTGATGTATTAGATTCTGGAGAGAAATGGAATCCACCAGCACCACATCTCCACTGTTTCCGGAAGTTCTGAAGCAGATGTTTGCCAGGGGTTTAATGAGTGGTCCCTTTAACACTGACCATTTTGCTTCTCTGTGCCCCTCTCAGATCATTTCTTACTCCCTAGGAATTGAGGAATCATTATGTTCTGTACCCAGCGAGGAATATAGTGATACAAGGACTGGCGTGGCCATCAGTGTATTCCCAGAAGCCAAATCCATTGTCTTATAAATATGCACAACATTGCTTTCATTTTACTGGACATTGTGAAGAGTAAGATCTGTTCTGATATTTGAAATTTTCTTGTTTGCTACGTTTGAATTCTAGGCTCATCAAGTTTTTGCCTGCCCTTTGGTTGTAGACTCCTATCTGATCTCTCAGGTCCTACCTTAAATCCTCCAGTGCAGTATCCCACAGTGCTACCAGTGGAGGAGGAAGGGTCATTCGGAGTAAACTACCTGCTGCTGGCTCCACTGATTAACACTTTATATACTGCTAGCAGGCTGAGTCTACTTTATTGTTATTTTTCAAGAGTTTAAAGACAGTTCCTAGCAGTTTTGGAAGCAGTCAGGGTGAATATAATCAGATTATTACCAAAGACTAGTCTGTCATGGATTTATCAGTAGTCCAGCTAATTAATTAAATTCAACTTTTAAAACCCTTTACTAGATGTTTGTGAAGGATAAAAGGATAGCTGGGCTTGGCCTTGCCTTCCAGCTCTCATGCACTGTAAGGCAGGGCAATTGAAAATTTATTAGGCCTGTTTTAAGAGCTCACAGTCATTCACTTTTATCAGAATTTTAGTTTTAACTGGGTGTATTAATCACCTGGGTAGCTTTTTATGGCTTCAAGAGAGGATATTCTTTTATTCCATGTATATTAGCCAGAGGCCCTTTTCCATTTTGTTTCAGTGTTAATCTGTAAAGAGAGTTTGGTGTCAAATATTCCAGCTCCATTGTCTAGTAAAAAAATTCTTTTACAGGTTGTATTGCAGGAGTACCGTTCTCTTTTCTGGGGCTGAGAAGATGAGAAGCAATGTCCATGCTTTTGCAGAGAGATGACCCTGTGGAGCTCTTCAGAAATAAGGGCAGAGTAGTCCTCCTGGGATGTGTTGTCCTCGTTATGGAAATGTTTTCCTGAGAAATGATAATTGAAAAAATGAAAGATTCTTAGTTCACTTCCCAGGAGTTTTAAGAAAATTTAGATTATTTTCATTTTCTCTAACATTTTCATGAATTGTAACTGGTCCCTATCTTCTCTTTTCTTTGAGTCTTTTCAATTTTAATTGTTTCTCAGCCAACCCAGATCTTTTCAGAAGACAAAGTGTGAATGATCAGTATTACTTGATTTTTGTGTGGTCACTAATAACAAGTGAATGCAAATCTTTAGAACCTTTCATAGACTAGACCAGAGTCTTTGAGAGAGAGGGGATGAATAAAATATAAAGTGACTCAAGGTTGTCACCTCCCCAAGGTGATTAATACATTCAGTTAAAGTTAAAATTCTGATAAAAGTAAATTGCTAATTTTTAAACCAGGCCTAATAAATTTTCAGTTGCCCTACCCTTTAGTTGCATTAGCATGCAACATGATAATTGCGTGTTTAATTTTGTGTTACTATGTACTCTCCAAACTGGCAGTTTGTACTTCAAAATGAACTTGATTTTCTGTTATCAGTTTCAGGACTATGAAAATACTTCTAATGCATAACTAGATTTCATGTATCTCTTATAATGTTTGTATGTCATTCTCTATTTAGTAAGCATATCTGTATTAATTTTCTTGTTGTTATGTACAAAACCTGACACGTACAGCTCGAAGTATTTTGAAAGGTTTAATTTAGCTTCTGTTTCAAGGGGATTCAGTTCGAAAACAGGTGGCTGCAAGACAGAAACATTATAGTGGAAAATCATGGTAGAGCAGGACTGCTTAGTTCATGGCCTCTTGGGAGAAGAACAGGAGAAAAGTGCCAGAAAGCCTAGGAGACCAGAAGTAGTAGACAACAAAGCCAAACCCCCATGACTCACTTCACACACCCACCAGTCCACCAGAGAAATCTCAAAGCCAGTCAAATTGAGACTCCATCCTAACCACTACAGTATTTTTTGAGCCAAATGTTAAGTCCAGTAAAGTAAACATATATGTGTAATATATAAATTCTCTAATGAGTTGAGGGTAAGCTGAGCAAACTGATGGTTCACTCAGTAAGATGGGCATGTATATAATACTGAACATATTATTCAGAAGAAGTTGATACTTTCTATGAATGGCATGGATAGCATATAAAATAGAAATAAAGAAATGAAAATTTCAGCTGAATTTTTGAAGGAGTGGTATCTAATTGGAGCTATAATTTACAGTTATCTCTAGTTGGTTAGAAAATATCAAGGGAGGGGAAATGGTATAAAGAAAAGAATCATCAGTGCTTACTTGGCCACAGCCACATTCAGATTGTTTGGTGGGCAAAATAAAAGATGAAGCTGAAAAGATAGGTTGCAACCAAATATCTGACTGCCAGTCTGAGAAATTTGGAGTTTATGTTACGTTATAGACAGTATGTGACACATTGTGGTGAGTGCTGGAGGATGGATTAAAGAGAGACAATCTGAAAGCTTTAGGAAGGAGTAAGAAAAAAGATTGAGAGGCCATTGAAATTGTCCTGACATAAAATATGAATAAAAAGAAAGGATATATGTGAGACGCACAGCAAAGGAAGACTTAGCAGGTGTTGTGTGAGGAAATAGTCAGATGAGCATGAAAATTTGAATGAGCACACTTTGCTGTTTTACACAGAAAAATAATTTTTTAAGTTGTTATAATATATAATTTTTTAAGTTATTATAACAACTTAAAAGACTAGTTATGAAATTAAGGATAGTTGCCAAAAAAATAGAATACTTAGATGAATTTAAGTAGTAAATAAACACCTGAGGTGAAGAAGACAAATTAATTTCAAATCAAATCCAAATTTACATATATTAAATTAATTCATTATTTTAAGTCAGTTCTGTTATTTGACAATAATTTCTCCTGTGTCTGTTGAAAGCTTTCCTTTATATTAGCTTTAGAGACCCAAAAGGGTAACGCAGAAAGAGATTTATATATATGCACATATCTCTATGTATATGTATGTGTGCATATGAATGATTTCCTCCTTGGCTGTTTTGGCAGTAACTTCCCAGATCTGGATGAATATAGTTCAAACCCAAATACCTTGTTCCTATCTGTAAAGAGCTTATGATGTAGTTGAGAAGCCCGTCAAGTAGACCATCTATTAGAGAAAAGGGAGATAATGTGGGGTAAATCTTCCTTTTTCCCCGGATTCTTTTAGCTGTGGTGAACTCTTCTCCCAGCTATGATGATTAACAGCTCATTGAGGACTGAGGACCTCATATTTTGGAATTCTGGCAACAGTTTCCATATGTTTCTGTAGGTACTTGAATTTCACACAAAATCTGATGGAGTACCTGTTGTCTCCTGCTCCTTGGCCATAAGATTGTGGCATCATAAGTGTGTACCTGGTTTCCTTTTATTGAAGATAGCTTTTACCATCCACATGTGTGACTTTTGTTCTAGGTAGAAACAAGAGAAGATGAAGAACAAAATGTCAAGTTGACTGAAATTCTGGAACTCTTGGTTGCAGCTGGGTATTTTAGGGCAAGAATTAAAGGCTTGTCACCTTTTGACAAGGTAAGTGACTATTTCTCTTGAGGATATCACAGTTACTGTAGCACAGAAAGAAGGAAGAGATTGTTTTTATTTCCCTCCATGTTCTGTGTTAACATTCTTGCTAGTGCAGATTCATTGTGGAGGTATTGTTATTTCCTACTTAGAAAAATTAAGGATCAGCCAGTTAAATTATTGTGTTATGTAATTATATAGTTTGAGAAAATGCAATAAGCAAAATAGTGTCTTCATTCAAGGACCTTTATAGGTTGAGTAGGGTTATAAATTCATGTTGGAAAATAATCTCACAGTTGACATACATTTTATTGATGGCAAATTCTGTGAGTGTGGATAAAGGAAAAGTCACTGTGGCATGGAGTATTTTAATTTAGTAGAACTAGGAATGATTATTATGCATATGTGTAATAATAAATTTTAAGGGCAGGGATGAAATAATATCCCTGGATGGAAAAGCATCACTTCCGTAGAGTACAAAAGAGAGAGAAGTAAACTAACATGCATAGAGTGAATGATACAATAAGTGGCACAGTGTCCTGTGTACATAATGTATCCAGGACCTCCAGCGTTGGGCAGGTTACCATCCTGGTTGCACATAAACACATAATCACCTGAGTTATTTTTTAATACATATCCAAGCCTTATCCATTGAATTTCTAGTTAGATTTGAAATGCAGCCTTGGAATATGTATTTTATTGGACATATCACATGAGTCTAAAAGAGCCAGAGATAAACTTCACTGTTTATTCCCAGTATCAAGTTGTATGTAAAAATTATTTTGTTTCAGAATGGATTTTCAGCCTGAAACTTATTTGCATCTCAGAGAAATCCTGTAAACAAAGTAGAGTAGGAATTCTAACCTTTATTAGATAGATAAGAATAATAAGTATTGAAATTAAGTAATGAGGCAAAAATTGTCAACCTTGTTGCACTTATGTCTGGTGTACAAATCAGTTCCTCTGGGACTGGTACTTGTCTGACATTGGGTTAGAAAAATCTCTCAGCTGAAATTTAATGTCTTTGCCTTTTACTGTAAAAGGATCCATAGATAATTTGTCCATTTAATCATAAAAGTCAGCTTTTCATTCACATTAGCATTTTACGTATTCAGTAACACGGAGTGTTGTGAGTTGTTATGGACAATGCAGGTATAGAACATTTCCATCATTGCAGAAAGTTTTATTTAACTGCTAATTTAGATGAACTGAATGTAAAGAGGACTTTTTCTCTCTTTGCAAACACATAATTTTCTGTTTTTTGAGAATTGTTTATATATATTATTTATCTTTTACTTCTGCTTTCTCTTAACTAGAAAAAGAAAACAAATATTTTCTTTGTTTTTTACAGGTAGTAGGAGGAATGACTTGGTGTATCACCACTTGTACCTTTGATATAGATGTAGATTTGCTCTTTCAGGAAAATTCTACAATAGGTCAAAAAATGTAAGTTATTCGAGTTTGTAGTAAAAGAATTTAAAGTGGATTAGAAGGGGACTTTTTTGGGGGGAGGGCAAACAATGTGTTTATGTTCA
Organism: Petromus typicus; assembly: GCA_004026965.1. Taxonomy (NCBI): domain Eukaryota; kingdom Metazoa; phylum Chordata; class Mammalia; order Rodentia; family Petromuridae; genus Petromus; species Petromus typicus. The sequence continues at coordinate 85,541 of PVIR01001555.1, read as the reverse complement.
CATTCTTTTTTATTTCTCACGTGATACTGTATGTGTTTATTCTTAATATAAACTCTTACATAATTACATGTAGATTATCTCCAGCACTTTGGTAACTCTTCACCATGTAACATATCTTAGATTATATTTTGTTTTGTTTTTGTTTTTCATTGACGTTACTGTTTATTTGCTTAGTAATACAAACAAATAGTACTAAGCCAAGGAAAATGTAACTGAAAATCCTATAGAAAACATTCACAAGTGTGTTCCAAAGCTATGCATGATTTTTCAAAACAAATTGTCCATGCCCTTAGCATTTTTGTAAGAATGTAATTAAGAGAAAAGCAGGCAAGTAAATCTCATTTTTTAGTTTCTTGGTGAACTGATCCTTTCTGTTCTGTTGTGCTACTCTTTAACTCTGGTGATATTTCCTATCCTGAAGTCTACTTGTCTGATATTAACATAGCTACCCCAGCTTGATGTTAACATTTCACAGTATTAGTGTTTTCATTTTTGTACTGTAATTTTTTTATTTTGAAAGTTAGTTTACTCAGATGTCATCTAGTGAGCTCTTTTTACATAATCTGATAACCTCTTGGTATGTTTAGAAGATATTTAATGTACTTACAATATGATTTAGTGTAAAAATCTGTACTTCTGCTAGTTTTGTATTTACTCCGTTTTTATTTACTTTTTCTTCTGCCTTTTCTGTATTAATTATTTTTCTGTTTTTCTATTCTCTGTTTACTCTCAATTATCCTTTTTAAAAATTAGGGGTTGCCTAATAGTAGATATTTATATCATGTATTTATCAGTCTATCTTTCAGTAACACACTACTTCACATGTAGTGTAAAAACTATATAACACTGTACTGCTAATTCTTTTTCTCTTGTACTATATGTTTATTTTTTAAATGTGATATAAACTTTGCAGTACTGTTTTCCTGTTTGTGCTTTAAATTGTGGATCAGCAAACTTTTTCTGTGTAGGTCCAGGTAATATTTTAGACTTCTCTATGGTCTCTGTCACAGCCACTCACCTCTCTGCTGTACTGCAAAAGTAGCCATAGATAAATATACACAAATGAGTTCACCTGTGGTGAACTCTCTTCCTCCTAGATTTCAGAAGCTGTGCTAGATGCTTCATATACTTTATTTTAACTTTCATTGCAACAGATATTATTTGTTTTATAGATGAAACTGAAGCTGAAAAAAGCCAACATCACATGGCTGGTGTATAAGTCATTCAGTGTTCAGGCTATTGCTGATTGTGTTTCTTGATCACAGTTTCCAGTGGCTATAATTAAAGCTTTTTCCACAACACTAATCTAGGTGTAAGTAGACTGGAAGGAGGAAAGGAGAATCATTCCCTCCCCCTTGTCTTTGGTGTACTAGGTGGAGATTCATTTTGCCTGCTTTCAAGAGAATGTAGCAGGGGCTCCTTGGGAGGGATTTCACCTGTGGATACTGTGCACAGTCTTTCCTGGTTCAGCAGAGGCTTGCCCATCTTAAAAATGATACAGGATACCTAGTTCTGCTCCTATACCTGCCAGGAGGCACGTCTGACCTTGCTTAGGCCACTCCTACTCTGGGCCTCAGTTTTGTTACCTGTAAAAAGTGAAATTGTAAGCTCACATAATATGAATCTGTCATTTAATTTTATGAAACATTAACCTCAAAAAAAAAAAAAACCACTTCCAAAAGGATTAAAAATGGACTATAAATGTATACCTGAAGCAGTAGTAGTGGAAAAGCAGAGTAAAGGAAAGGGGAAAAAATTGCTGAACATGAGTAATAGATCCACAGCATCCTTTGTTTTTTCTTGGATGGGGCAGAGATTTGGCTGTAAGCTTTCTGGTAGCCAAAAGAGAAAAACATGGTAAATTTGCTTATTCACAGTTGACTTATGGAACATTAGTTCTTGAGAATTAAATTATTAATGTTAAAAACAAGTGGACATCTCTCAAGGCTATCATTAGGCACCTGCACCAGAAGTAATGGGGCTGTGTGTCCCTAACATCTGCCGCTCTGAGACTGTGGCATCTCAGTGAGATACTTGTAGGGAAGGATTATTCCTGGGAGGCAGTGCATAGAGTCCAGATGTGTGCCCTCCCCTCCTCCTATCCAGAGGTAGATTTTATTTAGTTTTTCTTGTTTTTATTATACAGTATAGATATGATATCCCTGAAAATTCAAATACAACAAAGGGAAAAACCCAAAGCGGATTAGCTGATCATCTCTTCTTTTTATTTCTATCCCAGTTTTATTCCCTAGAAAGAAATATCTTCAACTATTTAAGGTTCTGGGTTCTTCACATAGTTACTTTTTCATCTCAAGCCAGATAACGTTTATTTCATAGTAGTCTGATAAGAATGGAAAAGTATCTTACCTAAACTCCTCACAGCATTCCTTTCATCTTTCTCTTCCAATCGTTCTACTTTTCAAAAATATTTCTACCGATAATTTTGTTCTTATTCTACTTAGACTTATTTCTTGATCTGTTGCTTGCTTTTAATTACTTAGGATGTACATTTTAGTATCTCTTGCAGCTTTCATCTATCATAACTTACCTTTAAAAGGATAAGAGAATATTTATAATAAGTTGTCTATACTTTTCAGATAAATTCTAAAATTAAATCTATAATCACTGTTTAGAATAAGATCTAAGAACTGTGATAGAATCAGAAAAAAAAAAAAACCACAACCTCAACTATTATGGTGATGTTTAATGCAGAAAATAAAAAATATCACAGTTAAAATGAATCTCTTTTCGTTTATTCACTCAACAAATATTTATCAAAGTCCCTGCTTTATGGATCAGGCATTATTCTGGGTACTTTGGATTTAAACAATGTCCTGCCTTCATGAGTTCACAATGTAATGGAATACAGACTATTAAAAATAATGTTCTGTGTAGAAGCAGTATGTGCAGTGAAAACAGAGCTAGGAGGAATATGGGCAGAAATGTTGGGTAGGAGGCAGTGGTTAGTTTTCTTTTTTAGACAGTGTCTCGCTTTGTAGATAAGGTTGACCCTAAGCTCACTGTGTAGCCCAGGTGAGCCTGGAACTCACAGCAATCCTGCCTCTGCCCCCTGAGTGCTGGGATTATAGGCATGAACCACATGTCTGGCATTGTGGTGTGTGGTACTGATTGCTGGTGGGTGTGAGTCACCACACCTGGCATTATTGTATATGGTTACCGGGGGTTGAACTAGGGACCTTCGCTTGAAAGGCAGGTGCTGGAACCACTGAGCTAAATCCCTGACCCAAGGTGGTCATAGTTTTAAGTAGGACAATCACTGTAGACTGATAGGGAGTTGAGACTTGAAGGAAGAGAGTTCCAGGTAAAGGCTACTTGTGTTCCAAATGGCTATGCATACAGTTTATTATTTAGCCTACAAAACAACATTTGAATAGGCAGGGTAGGGATTGTTTCTCATTTTATGATGGCATATTGGACTAGGGTCATGTGCTGGCCAGAAGTCCTTGAGTAGGTGTTAAAGTAAGAGTTTAGCTCTAGGTTTAATTTGTCCTCTTTCAGACTGTTTGAAATGAAGGAGGAAACAATACTTAAGCACTTAAATACTGATGGAGTCAGACTAATTTCCCATAATGACAGGTGGACATGTTAAAACCTTTAGCTAGGAAACCTGGCTGGTGACCTCACTTGTCCTATCCTGAGCTTTCAGAAGTTGACAGATCTTTCCTGAGCTCCTGGAGAAGCAGGGTGGGACTGATGGGCATCTGTGGAAGGTCTTCCTGACTTTTCTTTGGTTCCAGCTGGTCTGTGTTTTCATTTAGTCCCCGTGCTTCCACACACTGCTAGGACTGCCCAGACTTAGCAATAATTTTCAAGAAGTTAATTTAAAAGGGTTGTCAACCTTGAGATGACATGCAATTTTCTTCCCTTGGGATACTGAAGAGCAGATAAACAGCCTATCTTTGAACATGTCAAGGGAGAAGCTTGTGTAAAAGCAGTGGGTTGGGCTAAGAAACCTCTTGATTTTATTTCACCTGCTGATTCCAGCAACTGGTACTCCTATGTAAACCAAATGATTTCTAGCCACTAGAGGGAGTACTCCCCCTGGTGAGCCAAAATATAATAGAGGAAAGGCTGTGTTCAGGACTGGGCAGGATATGTGCAGGTGTCCAGCATGAATAAAATTAAGAGGTGCACTGAACAAGACTTAGACCAGCGCTGCTACTCATCTTCATTTGCTGAGCTTGGAGTTTGAGTAGCAGAAGCAATGAAATACTCATCATTTCCTCTCTTGAGTTTCAAAGAAATTAAACTGGCATAGGCATCTGATAGAGCTCAAAATTTTTAAAAAGTAGAGCTTCTTAGAGAAGACCTCAGTGTATTACTGAGTTTTAATACTGCACTACCAAACTATCCCATATAATCTCTGAGCAGACTTGCACAGCCACACATGTCCTCACTGAGCTGGCCGTACATTACATGGCAAAATAGACATGTCCCCAAGATGAGCTGAAAAAGCAGTGACCTCAGGAATGGCTGAAAGCCATATGACAGTTTCTTTCTTCCCTTCAGCCTTTTTGGATCTGTTCTTCCTTATACTTCTGTTGAAGAGGAGAGATGAGAAAGAAGAGGCAGTAGAGTATCAATACCAGTTTTTCCTTCTGATGTGCTTTAACACAGTAGGCATGGCCAGTGGGCTTGACTGTTGTCTGCAGAGGTTTGTCCTTCATCCTTCTATCTCTGAAGCTACTTTCCAGATACAAAACACTGTGCCATAATGTGTTCTTAAGGACCATTCCCAAGGGATCTGTCTTGGGAGACTCAAGACTCAATCCATGGCAGGCAGAAAGCAGAGAGTGAAGGGAAGAACTGGGAAAGTAGATCTGTCCTCCAAGATCATATCCCTAGTGACACACCCACCTCCAACAAGTCTCACTTACTAATAGCACATTCAGTGGATGAGTCCACTGATGAGTATATGGCCCTCATGGCCCAATCATCTTCACACATAAGAATTTGGGAGGAACTGTTTAGATCTAATCCATAACAGGGGTTGTTTAGTTTTTGTTGCTAGGTCACTTAGTTCCTACTAAGACTGAGGATATGAAATCTGCCAAAGTAAACACCAGTAAAAGAAAAAAATCAGCTTCTATGCAGGCCTGTATTCTGTCTTGGGATTCAGGCTGTCAGTCTCCCAGGAAAGAGTGTTAAGTTGCATCAGGACAAGTGGAGATTTCTTTTAACAAGGAACTCTTTTTTTGGGATACTCAAAACTTCTTGAATTTGAAGTAAGTGCAAAGAAATAAGTGATTCTTTGTTACCAGGGTTTTATTCATGAAGAGATGAGTCCTATACTTGTAAACATAATTACAGTTGCTACAGTGACCAGCTAAGATTTTTTTTTTAAGTCTCTTGGGTGTGGATATTACAGAAATGGAACCAAAAGTCCCTTTTTCTCTGTGTGGCTCCACAAGGCTATGCTTGGTGACTATTTTTAAAGGTTTTTAGTCTTCATGCCATGGCTTTGGATATTAAAGACTCACTAACTAACCTTTTTTCTCTTTTCATGAGCTGATACAATTAAAGTATAAGAAACAATCATATGGAGGCACATACTTGCTGATTAGAGAAAGGCATAAAGCTGTACTGGAATAGACTTGTATACAAGACCCCGTCTCTCTTACCATAAAACTGTTCCCCCTAGGCTCAGCTGAGAAACCTCAGCAGAATGAAAACAAAATTTATTTCTGTAGATATAGTTGTTCTTCCAAATTTAGGATTGACTTTAGAAAAAAAAAAAAAAGCTAAAAGCTATTATTTATTTTAAGATATTTTTCGTACCAAAGTATAAAAAGCATAGGTCATTAAAATAACACTTGTGGCTGAGGTATAGCTCAGTGGCACAGTACCTGCCTGGCTAGCACAAGGTCCCAAATTCAATTTCTGGTATTGAAAAGAAAAAAAAAAATGAAAAGTAAAAATATAAAGCACTGATAACTTTTTATTTTACTATATAGGGATATTACAAGTACTACCACTTCATAATTACTGTTATTACATAAAGAAATTATTTTAACATTGAAAAAAATCAAAAACGTTTCAAATAAATGATGAAGGAAGATCTTGGGTCCAAACCTAAACTGTTCTACTTTTTCTGTGTATGCATCGGCCAGGAGAAACTTGGTCATGATCTGGCCCATTTCTTCTGGGATGCTGCCCAGAATGGAGAAATGTATTCGGGGCTACTTACTGTTTTCACTCTACTTGTTTTCCTCTGAACAGAGCTCTATCAGAAAAGATTGTGTCAGTCCTTCCAAGGATGAAGTGTCCACACCAGCTGGAACCCCACCAGATCCAAGGGATGGACTTTATTCACATATTTCCTGTTGTGCAGGTGAGATCTTTGTGTAGTTTCTTGTCTCTTCTGAACACCCAGGTCCTCTGCTAAATCTTGCTCTGGGATCATCTGTCCTGTATCCTGGATTTAATGTGTGTGGAGTGGATCTGTGGCAGCAGAACATGTTGGGGTTTCCTGTCACTGTTCTTAGAAGGTTTCAAATGTTTCTTAGAAGGTTCTCCATATACCCCATGTCAGTGGTGGTGAACCAATGGGACATGTGTTATTTTTCTTTTAAAGAGAAAGAAAAAGCAAAGTATAAGTTGTTTTTTCTAAACTAAATCCTCAGTATTCAGATTTATTTGCAATTGGGTTGCAGTTTGGGCACTCATCTCTAAAAAAACTTTAGTTTTACACTGTTACTTATGATCTTTTAATGTTTCCATCAGTCATTTTTATTGTTTTGTCGGTAAAGATAAACTCCACTGTAGAGCTGTACTCTAACCTCCTTCAGTTTACTCTTCAGCTTCAGTTCATTCCTTGCTTTTCTTTGTTCTTGTTATTCTAGCCCTTCTTACTTTGTTCAGGTTTTCCTATGCCTGTGCTTCCTCCTGTCAGCAGACCGTTGCGTAGGCTGATTCCTTGGGGGGATGTTCTTCTCTTCATTGCACAATTATTCTTCTCTTCTGTGTATATTCATGGTCATCTTTCAAATCTTGTTCTACCAGTCCTTTTTAAGAAAGCTTTCTTGGACTCTAATCTAAAGCAGGTTCCTTCGCTCTATACGTCATATAACCACATTCCCTTCCTACACGAGAATCTTGCTCCCTGGAGTTTATAAGTATGTATGTTGACATATATGAATATTTATTTGTGTCTCCCATCAGACTATAAGCTTCATGAGAGCAGGCACCACATTTATCTTGCTCAGTTTGTCCCCAGTAGCTCTCAGCGTGTCTGGCAATTTACAGGCCCTTAGTCCTTATTTGATTGTTATATGTCTTCTAGGCAGCTTTTCTCTGGCCAACTTTTTCCAAAGACTTTGTGATTAAGTAGCCTGTGCTGTCCAACTTCCTGTATTCTGTACAGTTCTTTTGGGGCTTCCTGGTTATCTGGAGAAGAGGAAGAACAGAGGAGCTTATGTTTGTTTCCTGCTGTGTGAACAGTACTTAGTGTCTGATTTTAAAAGCATTGTGAGACTCAGGGTGACCAGTTTGCTAAGGTCAGAAAAGTAGTGGACAAAGATTTCAGAGTAAACACTGTCTCTGATTCTAAGCTTGTATTTTCCCACTCCACCACTGATACAGCTATTGCAGAAGTAACAGGACAGCACATACACAAATGCCTTCTGGTCTACAATAGGAGTAGGTAGTACAGGAGTTAAGAATGCAGAATTGAGAGACTCTCTGGGTTTAAACTTTATCCCTGAAGATGGGTCTCGTGGTATACAACTCTTAATTCTAGCAGTCTGGGAGGCTAAAAAGTTTGACATCTTGTCTCAGAGTAAAAAATAAATGAAAAGAACTAAAGATGTAACTCAGTGTGAAGGCTCTGAGTTTAACCTTTATTTTGGCAAAGTGAAACAAAAAAACTTTGCCTCTGTCACTTTCTGGCCATATGATGCTAAGTGCCGTAACTTTCTGTCTGACAGAATGAGAAATAAGTTGCATGTATAAAGTATTTGGATAAAGGACTGGCACTTGTTACTGGTATTAAGTGCTTTATTAGCATAAAATACTGGCCTGTGTTGTCATCTGTTCAGTCTACCTCTGCACTCTAAATGCCCTGAATTTTATACACTTACAAGTGAAATATGTAAATTTGAGGTTGAGAGTTTAGCTCAGAATTTGATTTTTATGCTTGCTAAGCTTTCTGTTTGTCTGATGCAAGGAGATGGCATCTTCTCTTTTTTTTGTTAAAATGAGAAGTTCAGGCCCAGTTTCATTGATTGCTGAACCTATGATACCGTCACACTATAAAGTTGTTGACTTGTCTCCCAGAGCCTGACTCTTTTAGGAGTTAAACCGTACTTCAGCCTATGTTAGAAATTTGGTGGCAAAAGATCTAGTCCCAAAATGAGAAGATGATAGGACTCCAACAATCTGTTTCATGATTGGAGTCATTTTTCTGGAATGGGACCCGCAACCTTGACAAATGTTTTCTGCTCTATTATATCCTTCATAACTAAGGGGATAGATGGAGTGCAAGGAGAACCACGGGGTTTTTTGTGCACTGTATGTATCTTTCTACATTCTCACCTTGAGTTCCAAGATCTTTACAGGTTATTGGTATACGGTGTGTGTGTGTGTGTGTCTGTGTGTGTGTGTGTGTGTGTGTGTCTGTGTGTGTGTGTGTGTGTCTGTGTGTGTCTGTGTGTGTATGTCTGTATGTACCCACATGTGTGCTTATCTGAGTGTTTTAATTGCCTGGAATTTTAAGTTGGGTAAAAGATCAGTTGCTTCTGAATATCAACCCTTAAAGCTGAAAAGAGTGTCCCAGCTTTGCAGCTACGGAACGATGAACGAATTAAGTAGTCTGTGTGTGCCTCAGGTTCTCTGAAACTTAGCTACTATCATCTATCTTTTGATGTCTTGAGAAGTAAGACAGAGTTTGTGTCAGGCTAACCCAGTGCCTGGAGTTCTTAGCGCACATTGTTTTCCAGTCATAATATTGTGGGGATTTTCTTCATTATCAAATGAAGGGTTGTGTGAGACACTGTCTGTGACTCTCCATTTTCTGCATTCTGTGATTTAACCAGCACAGGAAGGAGTTTATCTTGAGAGCTGCCACTAAGGCCAGTGGTTGGAGGAGTAGTTATATTTGCCTTGTGCTCCAGGCATTTACAAAGTGCTCTCTGTTATGATTTCACTTGCTCCTGTAATAGTTCTGTACTGTCAGTAATATCAAGGAACTGACATTCCCTTTACAGAGAGGCAAACTGAGGCTTGCAGAGTGGTCCCACTGATCTTAACATCTCAGGTTCCCTGCCAGCTACTTTTCCTTTGGGACTGTTGTGCTGATCTGCATTCAGAAGATGTGTTATCTCTGAGCTTTACCTTCACCACAGTAATATTTTGTTCCTGTCAACTCACATTTCCTCATTCTTTATCCAGTGGCTGGTGAAAAGAGCTATAGAAACAAAAGAAGAGATGGGTGACTACATCCGTTCCTACTCTATATCCCAGTTCCAGAAAACCTACAGCCTCCCTGAGGTCAGTATCATGCCTTTCTTTTCTGTCCAGTGAGAACATGAGTGCAAACTTAGAGACTTCCCAGAAAGGAGGAGAGTAAGCTTAGTTTGTCCCTTCTTGGTCTCACCCCAGCTTGCAAGTGGGCTTTGTGCTTCATTAGAAATGTCTATTAGATGACCACAGAGTGTAAAGTCCTAAATGCTGTCATTTTCTTTGAATTTTGGTGCTTGATTCAGAACTTCTATTAAATTACAAAAACAAGAGTGTATTTTTATGTAAAGTTGGGGGGTTTTTTGTTTGTTTTTTGAGACAGGGTCTCACTTTTGTAGTTCAAGCTGGCCCTGTGCTCAGCCTTGAACTCACAGCAATCCTCCTGCCTCTTCCTTCCAAGTGCTGGGATTATAGGCATGAACCACCACACCCAGCACTATGGTATGTGATTCTGATGGTAGTGGGTGTGACTCTCCATGCCTGGGTTGTTGTATGTGGTTACTGGGGATCAGACGTGGGCCCTTGCACTTGCAAGGCAAGAGCTGGAACCACTGAGCTAAATCCTCAGGTCATGTAAAGTTTTTTGAGAGATCACTTTCCTAGAACATTTCTCTAATAATGATTTATAAGAAAGAATAATAATAGCTCAGCACTGTGGACCACTTGCTGCATGCCTGTGTGTCCTGTGCCTTCTGTCCCTTCAGATAGGTATGACTGTCTTTGTTTTGCTGAGATCAGTTGCCTTAACAGCTACACTCCTTAACTGTTGTTCTTATGTGCTGAAGGTATCTACAGAGATCCCAGCCTTTTTTTTATGGAGAATACAGTATATAGCAGTTTAGTAGAAAGTCAAGATAGTTGAGGCAATATAGTGATAAGTCAATTTAAGGAGGATTTTTGAGGGGTCTTGTTGTGTCTTAATCTTTATATGAGATTTGTTTAATTCTCCTGTTTGTCTTTTAGGATGATGACTTCATGAAGAGAAAAGACAAGGCCATCAAGACAGTTGTGAACCTCTCAGTAAGTTCCTTTCCCTATGTTCTTCTATCCTGGCACTGACACCACAGTCACCAAAAGCCTTTGATGAACTCACATCAGCTGCTGGGATTATCTAGAAGCTGTGCTTTGATGGGTGTTTGCGGGAAGCCCAGTTGCTCCAGAGTGCTTACTGCCAGGACACCACTGTATAAAGGAAAAATGGGCCACAACCAGGGCCCGAGATCCGGGTTTCAGTTTTGAGGAGAAATGCCTGGATGCAAAGTGCTTCCTCATTTGTTGAAGTGGCAGGGATAAATTTTGAATTGTGCCAAAGAACTGGAAATGATGAATTGATACTGCACAGCAGTTTTATCCCACTGTGACTCTAAAGAGACCAAGCAGTTTCTGAGACTTGTGTGGGGAACTGTAGGATGGCTTTCACTTACATACACAGCACAGCTAACCACTAGCAGTCTGTATGCCTGCACCCATTCCCCAACATATCTTTTTCTTTCTTTCTTTTTATTTTTTTGGAGACAGAGTCTCACTGTAATTTGGGCTGGCCTTGAACTTACTATGTTGTCCAAGGTGGCCCTGAATTTGCAGTGGCCCTCTTGCTTTGGTCTTCTGAGTGCTGGGATTACAGACCTGCACCATCATGTATAGGAATCTGGTGTGTTTCCTAACACTGTGAACCAGAGCTCAGGGAACAGTATTGGCGGCATTTTCCATCCTTGCCGGGAATAAAGCCCCAGTGCCTTGAGGTACACTCTTCCAGAAACAACAGATAGTGTTATTTTTCATTTTGTCTACTTCATCTAAATTGTATCATATCTAATGTTTTATTCAGTTTTGTTTGTAAGATTTAGCTAGTCTTATGTATGTAGCGTTGGTTGATTTTTACAGTTGCATCGTCTGTTATTTGCTGCCCAGCTTCAATGTAAAATATACTTTTTTATGCAGGTTATTTGGATAGCATTGTAAGTTGAAGATTGAAATTGTTCACTGTTTGTGTTTTTGTGAACTATGGAGTTTTTCTTGAAAAATAATTCTAAAATGGCTTACCTTAAGAATAAGTATGCGAGGACTATGGATATGGCTCAGTGGCACCACAGCTGTCTGCAAGTGCAAGGTCGTGAGTTGGATCCCTAGTACTAAGGGGAAAAAAGAATAAGTTTGTGATCTTCCAAAATTATTTCCTGGAAAAAAACAACAGTCATTTGTTGATGAGAAACATGAAGTGCTCATGTAAAACTAGAAAATCTTTGTCACTTTATAATTGTAATCTATCTTTTCCTGTTATGTTTTAGAAATGAGATGGAAAAGTTTTAAGATAATGACACTATTTTCAGATTTGATGGCAGTATTAAATAAGAAGAGAGGATGTGACACCAAAATAATTTTCTTTCCGGGGTATGAGATAGTGTTAAGTTTACAACGTTCCTAAAGTGAGCTTGGAGATGTAGGGGGGAAAAGGAGCATTAATCTCACAACACAACAACAACCATTTGTAATGCTGTACTTTTAATGTGTATTGTAACTTAATTAGAATCATAATTTATAGCTTTGTCATTTTCTTTTTGTTTGCCTTGGTTCACAAACTTAAGTCTTTCCACATTTCGAATTGGACAAGAATCAAATTTCCCCAAAGATAACACTGAATCTAACTGTTGAATTTAATTTGGTTCTCATCCAATTTAGCTTGTGATCATATTCATGAAAAGAATTAAGTACATGAACTGAGGTACCACTGTGTGGAATCATGCATGTACTTTTAAAGGTTTCTTTTAACAGTGTTTCTCATGAAACAGTAACCAAATAGTTTGATAGGCTATTACTTTCCTCTGGTATTTTATATCTTGAAAGACTAACAGAATTAGTTTTAAGACAAGAAAATGGGAGTCTGGTAACTTAGAGGGGAAGGGAAAATCAATTTTTGCTGTAAACTCTACTATTTGAATTCCATGTGAAGTTTGTATATCATTTATTCAAAAACAGTAAGTACAAGTTAAATTTTTAATGCTTAACTAAGTAGACATCATGTTTAAATCTGGGTACAGAGTGAGAACATACCAAAAGACAATATTCAGTCCCGAAATTCAGAAATTTGAAAAGTATAGCTGTTGAACTTCCTGTCAATGAAGTTGGTCCTGGCATCTCTCATTCGACATCCATGAAATAGTTATAGACCATTGGAGAGATATTATTTCTTTTTATCATTTGTAATGAAGTTTCATCTTTATTTTTTAATCTACTTTTGGTTGGTGATATAACTGCATAGAATTGGAGGAGATGCAGCCAAGTGTGATGGGACACATCTACAATCCCTAAGCTACATAGTGTGTTCAAGACCAGCTGGAACTACATAGTGAAACCTGGTTTCAAAATAATAAACATGCAAAGAATATGAGAAGATAAGATAATGAACAGAGTCCGCAAACGCCAAATGTATTCTGAATGTTTATAATACAGCTAGTTCTCACAGCAAGCCCATGAATTAGTAGTATTTCTTTACAGATGAGGAAGTTGAGAAACACAGTTGCACAAGGTCGTGTTGGTAATGCTAGAGCCTAAATTCAAACCTGGTTAACACCTCTGCCATGACCCTCTAAAACACTATTCACAGCTTACTGGAAAATGATATCATAATACAGGAAAAGAGAAAAAAAATGTTTGAGTCTCTTCGATTAGTTTGTATTTCTTAGTTCATTTTCTTCTTTATATGTGAACATAAAGTTACTTGACTGGCAGACATTTTTAGCAGGAATGGTCAAGCATTTTTATGGATTGACTAGAGGATACTTTTGGGTGTTGTTTTCTCCTTCTGTCATCTACTTCAGAAGCTGTCTTGGGTTTCTCAGCCAAGCTCTATTGCCATTAATGTTCATCCTTTTGTTCTGCAGTGCCTTTTCTTAGCTGGTATGAAATGAGTCCCAGAAATTTTCAGGAGGTGCCAAGGCTATAGTGCACATACTGTGAACCACATTCCGAGCTGAGCAGCTTGTAGTTTATTGTATTTTCCCCAAGGAAAAATTTCTCCCTTCTTGGAGGGAAACCTGTCCTCTTTGAAGGGCCTGGGTTCTAGAGGGTGTTTTTTTCTTTTCCAGCTTTTTTTTTTTTGCCAGTGCTGCCATATAGATGGCTTATTGGTGCTGTGTGTCTGCTCTAGATTGAAGAATCTAGGCTTATAGATTTAAATTGTAAGTGAAAAGTTAAAAACAATAAAATATGGTCAAGGTGTCTAGTTTCCAGACCTGGTCTTTTATAAAATACAGTAGGTAGCTGCCATGTATTTACTGAGTACCTGGCACCTAATGAGGTATTTAATTCTCATCAACACTAAGAGAATAATATATTATTAGTTCCATTTTCAAATCAGGAAGTTGAAGTACAGAAAGGTTAGTAAATTTCCTGTGTAGCTGCAGAGCAAGGAAGAGGCAGTCAGATTTGATCTATATCTGCCTTTCTTGCAATGTGGCACGTGCTTCTCCCATTTTCCAGCTCTTCCTCTGGCCTCTACTTTCCATGCAGTCCTGGCACTCACTTTGCAGTAATGTGCTGACTTAGTTTTGGACTCTGACATATTGTCCATTTGGATCTCAGAGACCCAGACACTGATTCTTGGTCCTCAGGGCCATGTCCCATTCTTCCCATTTGAAGGTGGAGAATGGATGGCAAGTAGAGACTGTAATGATACTTTTTTTTTTAATCACTATGATGCTATGGTGACTCCACCAGTAGGCTTTCTCTTACTCTCACGCATAACTCTTTTTGAGAAATAGTTATAAATATTTAAATATTAAATATTTATTTTATTCTTGACTTTGGCCATCCTTAGAAAACTGTTCTTATCCTTTCTGTTTTATTTGTTCTTGGCTATTTGTCCATTTTTTTTTTGGTGCATGGTTTTGTTTTAAAAAGACTATTTTTCTGTACTATTAATACTGGAGTACTGATAATGAAATACTAGAAAATGAAAAAAATGCAGATTAAATCAGATTTGATGCCACCATTAGGAATAATGACTGATATAATAAGTAGGAAAGAAAGAGGTAGGATGTCACCATAAAAAAGCATGAAAACTTTCTACAATATGTTCTGTTCTGTTCCTTGATTGTTTTGATTAAACTAGATTGAGAATATTTTCCTGTGCCGTAGCATTTTTTAGTGACCACAGATTATTTGTCATAGGGAACTAATATAATAGTTTAGCTGGGGGCCCGGGGATTTAGCTCAGTGGTTCTAGCACCTGTCTTGCAAGCGCAAGGACCCGGTTCGATCCCCGGTAACCACATACAATACTGGGCATGAAGACTCACACCCAGCAGCAACCAGTACCACATACCACAGTGCCAGGTGTGGTGGCTCACACCTGTAATCCCAGCACTCAGGAGGCAGAGGCAGGAGGATTGCTGTGATATGAGTTTGAGGCTGAGCTCAGGGCCAGCCTGAACCACAAAGCGAGACCCTGTCTCAAAAAACCTAAAAAAAAAAAAAATAATAATTTAGCTGGCAACTTTTTCCCTCATTGAGCATAATGTAGGACATAATCATAATCATAGCTATTTTTCGTTTATTTCTATTTACTAACATGTATTTCATAAAATGGAATTGGACAAAAGATTATGCTGGTAGTTGTTGGACCCCCTTGCCAGATCTCTAAGGGGAAAACAGTGAACTTTTAACATTTGAGCTCATCAGTTTGGGTATTCTCTTTGTCTTGGCCTCATTTGTCTTCTTCCTGGAGATTATTCTGAGTATTTCTGCTTTTTTGTTTGAGTATGTTACTTCTTCCTTCCCAACTCTTTTTTACCAAATACCTATCTGTTTTACAGAAGGCCATAACAAATGGAAAGTCCTAATATAGGCCTCCATCATTCCCCTTCCACAGTCATTTTCTCAGTCATAGTCATTTTCAGCTCATCTGTCTTATTTGAGCTATTATACCACTTACTTCTTCCCCTTCTGAGCAATCAGCCCTTCATATCTATGATGTGTCCTAGAAATGAAGTCTTTTATTTGGTTTTAACATTAAATAAAGATAAGAGTACCTACAAAATTTTACCTAAATCCCCCCCAAAATTTATATTTTTGTAATGCTTAGAATTTTATGTAAGAGTAGAGAAGATGAAAGAAGGAAGAAGAGGAGAAAAAGAAGAAAAAGTGCTTCTTAGAGCTTCTGATTGGAAAGAAATGCTTTGTTGAACTTATTTGATCGCCTAGGAAACCATTTAAAAGTCCTGCTGCAGTGTTGTCTTCCATAGGGAATGCTGTGAGGAAGACTTTTTGTCCATTGTATAAAATGGAGATGTGGTGACAGTAAACAATAGAGTATATTTTTGTATTAACATACATATATCCATATACAGATACGTTTTGTGTACCTCAATCACTGTTCTATAGCTGTTAGATAAATATGGATGTATCTATATCTTTGCCTTTCTGTGTGTGAGGTGCTATTAGATATATTGATCAGTTAGTCCTCACACTTCTTACACCTGTTTCACAGATGGGAAGCGATAGAAGTTAAAGTAACATGGAGAGAAGTGTCACCTCCTGAGAGTTGAGAATCATTGACAACTGGATTTTTTGTGTGTAGAATACCAGATTGGTAGTGGCTGTTTCGTGGCCTGCTCTATTTTCAGTAAAGTATGTATCTGTGGTAATTGTGAGGTTAGCAATCAGGGGCCTGCTGCACACACTGCTGTGGTGCTGTGAGATTCTACTGCCCTGAGCTGCTGTTTGGAACGTGGGCTTAAAAGTTCACTCTGACAGATGGAATCAACTAACCAAATCTGCAAATTGAGATCTGACTCTCCCAGTGTAGGAGGTCTGCTTTACAAATGGGTCACTTTAATTTTTTAAATCCCATTCTGTGTCCTTTATCTTTTGCCAAGACAAAATAACAGAATCCACAATGAAGGGTGATCAGAACTGAGACATAAAACATTATATAGTAGTGTCTTTTAAAGTCCTGTTCTGGTCTATCATTTACTGCCTTGGGAACTGTGGGGAAGAGTTTTGACTTCCTTGCCTAAGTTTTATATGGACAGCCAAGAGCCAAACTATGTTCATGTGTGTAAGGGCCTAGTTGACAGCACAGAGAGAGCAGTCTGTCTGCCTGCCATGTACCAGCCATTAATAAAGGACAGCATTATTACTATGATTGCTGTTAATGACAAAAGAGTAAGTCAGTTCTGTATATGTTTTTTAAAAACTATAATATGTGAAGAATGTTATTTTTTAATTAATGTTATTGACACAATTATGTACCAAGTATTTTTTATTTAAAAGTACATCAAAAATGAGAGACTGGAACTCTCCTCCCAGATCTGTTACTATCTGCTCATTTTACAGATAAGGAAACTGAAGCTTGTTGATAGGACTCTGTTGCCCCATTTCAGACAGCTGTTTGGTGGCCGAGACAGGAGTAGATAACATTCTTGACTACTGTTGCTTTGAAGACTGATTTGGCAATAGTTACTTTATAGTGGCCCAGAAAACTGACATGTAAGTCTTTATTGCTTAAAAAATTGTTGTAATGATGCCTATGGTAGTTATAAATTGTATAATGAATCTTGTGAAGGGGCTAGATGAAATGGCTGATGGCTGGCTAGATTGTTTAGTTAGGCAAATTAGTATAATAGAAGCTTTGAGATAAGCAGCCTTGGATCCTATCACTTAATATTATCCGAGGCCTAAAACTGTTTTACAGATATTGAACAAATCATTCCATCTTTACTTCCTTTATAAAGTAAAAATTATTATTATATATATACCTTGTCTCTGCTTCACAGTGTGATTATAAAAGTGCAGTCGGTTCGTGAAATTAATTCTATGGTTCTGGTCACAAACTGAATTGAATGAGAACTGAATCAGATTTCCTGTCAGGTCAACATTGAGCCTAACCATTGAATTTACTTTGGTTCTTGTCTGATTTGGTTTTCTACCAGAATTGTGGAAAGAATTGAGTTCATGAACTGAGGTACTACTTTATATGAAGGTCTACTTAAAAGTAGAAAGTCTCTAAAAAGCCAACATTGTTGCTGTGTGACAGGACAGAAGGTACTTTTAACTGTTGCTTTCAGTTTCTGTTGTTTTAGAGTAAGTCCTTCTTTTAGAATCCAGTTTCCTGCCCTGGATCATTGACTCTTTTAATGGTAACTAAGGAAGATAGCACTTAACCTCAATTATGTAGTACTCCTACAATAGTAGTGCTATTTTCATTTTATTTATTTATAGTAGTAGGGCTGTTTAATTTTAGTGAAAATTAAATTACACACAATGACTATGTCATTACATTTTTTACTTCATTGTAAGTCTGTGTTATTTATAGCTTCCCATTCAGGAACAAAGCAGAGAATATTTTTGGCAGTAGTTTGTGACAACCTTGTAGTGTCGTCCCAGGCCATATTACTTTCCCTCTTCCACAGAATTGTTGAGATTTTAAAGTGCGTGCCACAGATTGTTGGAAGCTTTATACAATTGAAAGTAAAATAGTAGCAGAAATAACCAGGATTATGGGGGGAGCTCACAATTCTAATTGGAATAAAATGCCACTCTTTGGAGAAAGCTGATGATAATGCTTGTCATGGGATGGTGCAGGGAAAAGCATCTAGTTACTTGTTGGCACAACAGCTGCCTGCTCACAGCAAACTTGAGCAATTTTTACCGAGGTCTTATTTGAGTGTCCACCTAGAGACAGTAAGAACACTTTTGGGGTAGAATGAAAGAGCAGGTCATCTGGGGATGAAGGCCTACTTTTATTGAGCACCCACTATATACCTCCTATAATGTATGCAATATGTGTATGTATTAAAATTGCTTTAGAATGCCATGCAAAATAGACTTATATTTACTTCTCTCCTTTCTAAAACGTACTCTAGCTGAGCAGTGACATAGGTGTGTTATCCTAGACTCAAGAGGCTACAGCAGGAAGATTGTTTGAGCCTAAGAGTTCATGCCCAATGTGGGTGACATAAGTTAGATAACTCTGAGTGTTTTTAATCACTCCACTTCTCTGACATTAGAGGGTAAACGAATTGAAATTTCCTTTGATGTACAGAAATTTTATTTTTAGGACTCTGTTAGTACATGTGTCTGTGATGGATGAACTGGTTTGTGGCTCCGGGTGGTAGAGGGACCTGTTTGTATAATGACTGTTTACTTAAAAGTTTGCATTCAAGAATAAAAAGACTTCAGAGGAGAAATCAAAATCCTTGCTTCTGAAGGTGAGAGTCAGTATTATAACAGTCTCCATTCTTCCCAAAGAAATCTAAATTTGGTTTGATTCTAATAAAAAAAAATCCAACAGTGACTTTATAGTGAACTTGACAGGCTGATGCTGGAATTTTTTGGAAGAGAAAATGTTTAAGATAGTATTATGGCTTGTGCAGTCACATGGGGGGATTTTTCTGGAACTGATTCCTCATGTAAAGCTGTGCTCAAGGGCACTAGGATTAAGGGTACAAGTGTTGCCTGCTGTAAGTAGTCTGTATATTTAATGTACCAATAAAAATTAAAAAAAAAAAAGATAGAAGGAGCAGAAAAACTGTTGAGAGCCCTTCCCTTGTTGCTCCCTTATTGCTTTTGCTATCCTGGGGCATCATGAGCTATTTCCTTTGAGATGTCCCTCTACTGTGTGCCACTTTGTCTTTGAGCCAGCTGGTTTTGCACTGAAACCTCTATAAACTGAGCTAGATAAGCCCTTTCCCTTTTCATTGCGGATATTGGGTATTTTGTGTCAATGATGAGAAAAGTAACTAAGACAAATAGGAAATTTTTAAAAAGAAAAGCAGAAAGACAGGATGAGGAATGATAAAAGCAGAACAAAGAAAAACAGTATATGAAATTTAATGTACGTGTAAGTACCATTTAAAATCTGTAGAAAGATTTTAAATTGACATTGTTGGAATTCTCAATTATCTATTAGAAAAAAAGTTGAATTTCTGTCTTTCACTATACCAAAAAAATTTCCAAATGTAGACTGTAGATTTACATTACATTTACAAATGTAAACTTGGAGATTTGATGAAATCTTGGCTTAAAATAAAAATTGAAGGGATGGTGGTGGTAAGGTAGCTGAGTAAAGGCCTTTACTTAGTTTTGTCACCAATACTACCTAAAAAAATAAAGTATCTGGGCACTGTGTAGAAAATAATTGATAAAACTGAATATGTAAAAACATTGAAATACCGTAAACCCGAAACTCACCAAATTGAAAGTAGATAAACTTATATTTGTTTGAAGATATTTGCTACAGAAATTGAAGTGAAAGAAATGGTACTCAGATTATAAGGCACACTTGCTGAGCAGTACTAGTTAATCAGCAGAAGAGGACGTGAGTGAGACACATGGCAGGTAGCCAGATTCCCAGTTCCACTAATAATTTACAGAGTGCAAATCAAAATAGTGAAGTGTATCTTACCTATAAGAAGCGTAAAATTAAAAACCTCTAAATATTTGCTATTGCCAAAGGTATGGTTACTAAATTGCTAGGCACTTAAAGCAGCACAGTTTGTTTTTCTGTTTGGCTTAGCTTGGTAGGCAAACATCTTTCCTTTCAAACTGGTGAATTTATATCTGAGTTTCTGTGTTACTGACTTGCTTCCAAATAAGTACAAGCATTATTTAAAACGAAGAACTTTAAAGTCACCTAAATGTGCTTCAGTAGGTTAGGTAAACTAGGCATATCCATTGGTGTTAAGGAATATTACATCTAGTTTAAAAGAATGGATTGGTATATTGTTTATTTTATGCAAATATCACTAATACATGTTAAAAATAGTTACAAAACAATGTGTTATATTGACCCCCTACATAGGAAAAGCTATCAAAAATATGTATGTTATATACATGTAATTATATAAATATACAAAGATTTGGATGGGTGTGCACCTATCAGACAGTAGTGTCTGTTGGAGAGAAGTTAGATTTAGGAAGAAGGTGAAGCAAGAATTAAAAAAAATAAAATTGCATCTTTCATACTATTTGAAACTTTTTATAGGTTTATATCCACTTGTAAAATTATGTAACTTAAGACAAATACAGAATACCTCAAAAAGCTAAGCATATTTGGTGACTTTCTGAGTTTTGTTCCATTATTTTTATTTATGCCACAGTAAAAAGACAGTGTTTTGAAAGGAAACAAAATTTATGTATATAAGGGTTGGGGGTAGTAGGGTGGGTAGGACTATGAGAAAAAATGAGAATTAAGCTGTGTCATATACTGGTACAAATTCTTATTGCTGAGTGCAATCATGATGTATACATGTAATGTTCCAATAAAGATTTTTTAAAAAATGTTTTCACAACTGTTAATGTTGTAGAGGGATACACAACAAACACGACGTTAACTTATTGGACGAGGTTGGTAATCCATAAATTTATGCACTTGAATCTTTCTCAAAGAGCATTGATCATTCTGATAACATAAATGACTAAGAGCAGAGTCCCTTCTTTTGCAGATGATAGAACTTTTTCTGTTTCTCCATTAACATGCTGTGTAAAAAAAGTCATCTCAAGTAATCAGAAGTACCATTTCTAGACTTACCCAGGCCTTCAGTCTCTTGTAGAATATATTCCCTAAAGGCAGTTTCTTTGAATGTGCTGTCCCACAGCAAAAGTGTGGTGCCTCATCCTGTCTGGGGAAGACCTGTGGCCCTGACTGGCTGGAGGTATCCAGCTGCCTGTTTGGGAGAGCCTTCTTACACTCAGTAACTTGTCTGTTTCAACCACTTAGGATGTTTACAAGCCCCATCGGAAATACAAACGCCAACAGGGGGCAGAGGAGCTACTTGATGAAGAATCTCGAATCCATGCAACACTTTTGGAATATGGCAGGTAATGAATGTGGCCCAGTCTGGGTGTCCATTTGATTAAAAAAAAAAAAAAAAAAAAAAGCTGATTTAAATTGCTTCACTTGGATTAACTGGGTTCTGTCTGACCAAGTCTTTATTTATTTATTTATTTTGAGACAGGGTCTCCCTTGTAGTTCAGGCTGATCCTGAGTTCACTATGTAGCCCAGGCTAGCTTCAAACTTACAGCAATCCTCTTGCCTCTGCCGCCCAAGTGCTGGGATTACAGGCATGAGCTACCATGTCCAGCACTGTGGTATGTGGTACTGATTGCTAGAGGGTGTGAGTCTCCATGCCCAGCATTGTTGTATGTGGTTACCGGGATTGAACCCAGGCTCTTGTGCTTGCAAGACAGGCGCTAGAACCACGGGTTAAATCCCCAGCCCATCAAGTTTATTATTTTTACTCCTAGGGTGTCCTGCATCAGGGACTTTCTCTGCTAAGTTTTTATGGCTTGCCTTTGCTGTTGCCTTCTGCAGATGTGCTTATGACTATGTCCCTAGCTTTGCCCTTCTGGGGCATTTATAGAGGCTGTGGCGTATTTGCCTTCAGGTCCTGCCACTTATTACAAACCTTTATTGAACAAAAGAAATGGAAACACTTAATAGCAGGTTTATGCTGTTAGAAGGATAATTTTGAATTTCTATGACTATTGTCCTAATTAGGGAAAGGGAAATTTTAAAAGTAGAGTTCTCACTTCTTAACAATACCTAGACTTTTAAAAAGTTATTTTATAGCCTATTTTTTTCTTATGAAATCTACAAGGACTGTTTCTCTCCATTAAATGTTTTGGTTGACACTGCCCATTAACCCTCAGTTATGTCTTACGTTCTCTTAGGGTGTCTGATTCCTTGATGTAAGTATATCTCCTGTTCCTTCTGCTGTTTTGGCAGAGGCTCCTGTCTAATGCTTTGCTCACCATGCCGCCCTTATTGGGTGGCTGGAACTAACTGCACTATCATTAGCATCTCTCTGAGTGAGCATTGATGGTTTTCTGATGCTGAAGGAATTCAGTAAGAAGGAAATTAGGCTAAATTATTGTAACTTTCTAAGGAAAAGCAGCAACTTTTTTTGTTTGACATGATATAATATGAAGGCAAATTTTTCCTTCTGAAGGATAAAGCTAATCAATCTAAAAAGAAGTTGAGTTAGTTCTGGCCCTAACTAGATGTGATGGTACCTCCACATCTCACAGTTGCTTCTGAAACTTGAATACCTTTTCTGGCTTTGGAGCCAAGAATAGTTACATAGTTTTATAGCCTAGTAAATGAAAATACAAGACTTCTCATTAAGAATTACTAATGATGATTGTTAAGAACTTGAAGACAGCAAGAACAGCCAAGTATAGGACCCTTCTAAGTGTGGGGCTCTGTGCCTGTGGGCATGCATAGTAGCATGCCTATAAACATCCTACCCTTCCCTCTCTTACCCTCCACCCGACTCCCAAGCTCTGTGAGAGGATCTTTCCAGCCAGTGCTAAGTTGCAAGTGGGTAGGGGAGGCCACACAGCTCTGGGAAGGCCAGAGGGAGAGAGAAGCACTAGTGATGGCATCACATGCCCCAGA
This sequence comes from Petromus typicus, assembly GCA_004026965.1. NCBI lineage: Eukaryota > Metazoa > Chordata > Mammalia > Rodentia > Petromuridae > Petromus > Petromus typicus. The sequence goes on along the minus strand of PVIR01001555.1, from coordinate 62,664 downwards.
GTTGGGTAATGCTTGTGGGAATATAGTGAATTTTGTTAATTTGTATTGCTCATGCTTCCATTTCTTTGATTTTCTTAGATGTTCCTGGAAATGAAAATTAGATCTTAAATGCTAAAATTAGATGTTAGATGCTACAAAGGTGTCGTAAATTCAGTAAATTGCCCACTTCACTGAGATCCTGTTAACAGTAGTTGAGTATCTTTCTGTGATAATTCTCAGTTTTAAATGGGAGCTTTTGTGTATATTATAGATGGCAGTTGTCACCATGTGAAGGCACAGTGAGCCCAGAACAGTCCTGCTTACCTTGGACTGGATGATATGGGTAGAGGCCAGCATATGGCTTGACTCCTGTAGGGAAGGAAGCAAGGCACATGCTTTGCTTGTAATTCCTCCAAATTCTGAGTATAAGAAAGCCCTAACTTAATCCTTGTCTTTACTCCTTTTTTGAGGATCATGCTGAAATATGCTCATTTCTCAGCCAGGAGTGGCTGTTTGAGTAAAAGTTTCAGGTTTGGTAATATTTTTTTCTAGAGAGATTATTTTTGGTGGTATTTTTTTGTTGTTGTTTTGTTTTTGTTTTTTTTTTTCTTTTTTTTTTTTTCCTGTCAGGCAGAGAATGAGTTTATGGGAGGTAGGAGCATTATCATTATTTTTTTAGTTTATTCATCTCTTTGAGAAGAACAATGTTGATACTCAGAATAGTTGAAAAATATATTTTCTGTGGTCACAGAACTATTAAGAGACTCAACATAAGACATAAACTCTGTTTCTTGAATTCTAAAGAAGTATATCATTCTTAATGGCTGCAAATACTGTTTGATGCTACAGTGGGAATACATTACAATGCTCATGACTTTAGAAAGACAGACCTAATCTTCATTGTTTGGTCTGGGACTGGCCAACAATATAGTAGTTGTGAAACCTGACAGCAAATTAGATAAAAGTTAAGGTGATTACTCTCACTGGAAATATCCCATCCCTCTTCTCTTCCTACCTCTGGATTTTGTTCTTTACTGTCTTCACTGCATGGAGCTCTTCCCCATTAAATAAAACTCATACGAGGTACGTGTTTATACACATATATTTATACAGAGAGATAAAGTTTTTGAGCTGTTTGTATTATGTAAATGAGAGCTACTAGCTGTCTTCATCATTGCTTTTGTCAGCAGCAGCAACAGTAGTTTTTAGCAAATGCCCTTAAATATGACCTGTAGGTTCACATGGAGGCTCTGTCCCAAATCATCCCTCTCAGTCCTCTGTGTCCCTACACACTAACCCTCCTTCAACATGTGTGTGGGAAGTCACTGTCCACTTCTGCATTCAGGCCTGGCTGTCCTTCTGCTTGGTTTCCAGCCCCACCCCCCTTCCCCACTGCCACTCTGGAATTCCTCATCCCTACCTCATGATTCATGACTGTAAGAGTGCAAATCCCTCATCTGTGATCAGGGATTTCTGTTTTCCAACTCAGCTGGCTGTTCTCTTGACAAGAGAGAGATTATTTTAATTCCTACAGCAATAAGATCTGAGACAGTGTCACATATTACTGAACATAGCCTTAAACCCCCAGTGTTCTCTTGCTATGAAATCAGCATTTTAGTTTCTTCCCCTTTTTTGACTTGGAATTACTGAAATAAAACTGAACTTTAAATCTGGTCAACAGTGCCAAAGATCTTAAAGACTGTTAAAATATGTTTTGAGTATATTTTTCTAAATGTTGTGGTGTTAGTGTAATGACTTGTAGTCCTGATTTTATACTAAGGCAATTATAGTCCTGTATTTTTTAAATTATTGATCTGGAGACTAACTTGAAACCTAAGTATGCTACAAAATGGGTATTATGAAAAAAAATTATGTTAGATACTGAATATTTGGCCTTCAAGAGGAGTTTTGGAGTATAACCACTAGGGTGTTGGAGTTTGTCCAGTTCATAGTATGAGAACCACTAATTGTCAGTTGCTTTGCAGTTATTCTGTAGTCAGGAAATAAATGCAAGGTGCTCCCAGGCAGTTATGTCTCTAAACGATCAGGACTGTGAAATTCTCATAGAAGATACGTCACAAATTCTTACTGAATGAACAGAGTTCACAGTCTCTGATATTTATGTTTTTTTTAATGCCTCTGTCTTCATTCTGAATTCCAAATAGATAATTACCTTATTTTCATTTGAGACAATTATTCTAGAATATTAGTTTGTTTTCTGGAATGGTAGTGCTTACCAGGTGTATGTGACTACTGAACCCTTGAAATGTGACTAGTACCACTCAGGAACAGAATTTTAACCTTAAATTGAATTTTAGCTACTGGAAATGTGTAAGTATATTTAGAATACTTGGATGTGTTTGCTATCTGATACTTTAAAAAAATCACATTTGGGTTCTTGTTACATTTCTTTTGGATAGTGCTACTTCAGAAGGTGTATATCCTGGACTTAAGACCATGTCCTAGGTCTGGCGTATGAGAATGTGACCTGTGTATAAGGTGGACCAAAGCTCTGTTAGTACTGATAGTGCAAGACAGTGACAGATGAATGAGTTATGTCTGTAGGAGGCAAAAGCAGGGACAAGTGAAAGCACAGTGTGCTGTGAGCACATGGACTGGAGGAGAAGAAAGATACAGCAGCATCACTAGGAAGGATAAAAGGGAAGTAGGTGCTTTTCTGATGGAATTAAGGTAAGGAGTTCGCCTGTTTTTCAGGGAAGAGGGTGCTGTCTTGGCTCCTAGTAAGAGTTGGACAGACTCAGAGGAGTCTCTTGAGTTATAAGGACCAATGAACACAGCGAGATAGGTGTTTACAGGTGCTGAGGGCAATTCTTCTGTGTCATGAAAGTAGTGCTGCTTATGGTGCCACAGAAAAACCAGTTGAACTTTTCATTCAGCAACCGTTTATTGGGTCCCTGCTTTGTGCCAGGTGCCAAACTAAGTAGTCAGTGGCGTTAGGAAGGTGAATGATATATATGAATGTTCTCAGCAGCCTTATTTATAATAGTCACAAAAGGAAACAGCCTACGTGCTGAGGAAAAGAAAAACAAAATGTGGTTTTCCCCTGCAATGGAATATTATTTAGCTATAAAAAGGCATGAAGTACTGATTAATGCTTCAACCTGGGTGAACCTGGAAAATATGCTAATTTAAAAGCGTTATATTACATGATTTCATTTGTGTGAAAAGAGCAGGCAAACCTGTATTTATATAAAGTAGATTAATCGTAGCTAGGGGTTGAAGAGAAGGGAGCATTAGGACTGTTAATAGTAAGTACAGTGCTTCTTTTGGGATGATAAAACTGTTCTGTATTTAAGGTAATGTTTGTACAACATAGTGAGTACACTAAAACACTGAAATATATTCTTTAAGTTGGTGAATTTTTCATTATGTGAATTATACGTCAGTTTTTGAATTTTTGATATTTATTTGTTGTTCTGAGATAATAACAACTTGCAATGTAGCACAGGCTGACCTTGCTGTATAGCCAAAGTTGTACTCAAACTCTTGATCCTACTGCCTCAGCCTTCTAAGTGTATGGGTTATAGGCCTGCACCACTCTTACACCGCAGTTTTTTTAATGTTAAAAAAAGTATAAATATTAAAAGACTCATATCACAGTGACATATGTGCACCCATGTTTATAGCAGCCCAGTTTGTGATTGCTGCATCTTGGAAACAACCCAAGTGTCCATCAACTGGAGACTGGAAAAAAAAAACTGTGGTTCTTCTACAGAATGGAGTACTACTCTGCCATAAAAAATGATAAGTTTGAATCATTTCTACTTAAATGGACATACCTTGAGGATATCCTCATAAGTGAAATAAATAGGTCACAGATAGATACATAT
>PVIR01001555.1:0-58734 GCA_004026965.1 Petromus typicus | reverse complement strand
GGAGGAATTATGTGAATCTTGGGGATTGAGTCATGCAGATTAGTTGTTTATTGTCCCATATGATAGTTCATAAATTCCCTGCGACTTAGTCTCAGGGTGCTACCTAAGGGTGTGTCCTCTGCTCTGAGGGTCTTCATATACTAAAGAGCTAGAAAAGGAGGGAATGTTCTAAATTCAAGGACATGTGTGGGAAGCTTTGGTGAGACCTTGTGTTGGCCTGAGTTCCCTGTGTGAGAATAGGGTCTTGATACTAGTTTCAGCAGAAGGGCTTCATTGATTTCAGGGAGTGATGGGTACCAGGCTGAGGCCCAGGCCTCACGTTAGAGCTGGGCCTGGGGTGCTCCTTCTGGCTGCATGCCTAGGAAGCTTGCTAGCAACCTGGGGAATTAAGAAACTAGTGCTATAGCTACCCACAGAGAACCATTTCTGCCCAAATCAGGAAGCTCTCTGCAAGACCAGGCAGCCATTGTGACAGCTGCTTGTTCTGAAACCATACTTCTTCTAGTGTGATCCACACCAGTACATTGGGTCCTCTGTGCCCTCCATTTCCTCATTTAACGGTCCTACATTCACAGCTCCGACAAATGCTTCCGATTGATGGGACCCAAATAGTAATGAGAACCCTAGCTGGCAAGAGTCTGGAAAATAGTCTTTTCTTTTTCTGCTTCTACAGTGGTCGTACAGGAAGATGTAATCAATATTGATTAGGCCAATTCATAGAGTTTGCCCTATGGTCCTTTCCAGAATTTTTGAAGAGACCTAAATAGCTTTAGATTCAGTCTGGTCCTTTAGATGGTGCCTACAGGATGGGCACATTATGTAGGCCCAGGTTTTACGACAGAAAGCCCAAGCATCTTGGTTTCCACATTTTTTCATTTAGGTTTATTTATTCATTCAGTAAACATTGGAGGTACAAAATATAACAGTGAAGTTGGGGAGTAGCTCCATGGTAGTATGCTTGCTCAGTATTCATGAAGCCTTAGGTTCAGTCCCTACCATCACAAAAAGAAGGCAGAATGTGAAAGTAGGATCATTGCCCTCAAGAAGGATACAGCCATATAACTAGGTAGTTGGATGTAATTGCCATCTGGGAAATGAGAGGAGTCTGCCCAGATGCCAGATGGGTGGACCCGGACTACTCTGTGTTGGGGCAGTGAGGGGTAAATTGGGAAATGAGTTAGATGATAGTGTGCCTCTACCAGGTAGTGGATGGAGCAGGAGAGTACAAAGTGACAGTGAGAATCTGCTTTAAGGGTGCCAAGGAGGTCCCTTTTCTCCTGAGAGGAGAAGCCTCCACTGACAGATGTGCACTAGGCAACATAAGTTTGGTCAGGGAATGAGCAGGAAGATGGAGGGAATGAAGCTGCAGGTGCCAGAGCAGCAAGGGCAGCACATGGGTCTAGCGGGTGAGTGGGGACAGAGAAGTATGTAATTTGTTTTTCTTGAGCAGTTGCATGAAACTGTTTCCTTACAAGCTGTTTAAAGTGTGCAAGGCTGGATATTTTGCCCTGTTTTTATTTTAGGTTTAATAGTTTTTGCTTTTTGTGCTTTTGCTTCTTTTTTTTTAAGACATAGATTAATTAAAGCCAAAAGGCAAAGCTAATTTCAACAGAAGCACATTTCTCTGTGTGTGTGTGCATGTGTGTGTGTGTGTGTGTGTGTGTGTGTGTGTGTGTGTGTGCCTGTGTGTTTTAATTCAGGTTGCATTAAGTGAATACATATTATTGACATGCTTGCATTATACTTGAGAATAAAAAGATGTGCTGGATTTGAAGTTATTAAATGTTACAGAGCATGTTTGACTTGAGCAAACACATACACGTTTGTGTATACAGATATTTTAAAGGCTTTTAGCATACACTGGTTCTGAAATGCAGCTCCAGATTCAAAGAGTAATGACTATACTTAGGGAAAATGTTACACTCTCCCAACAAAGAGTTCCCATTTGTAGTAACTGTATGACAAATAAGATAGCTGATCCTTTATTTAAAGAATGGTGGGCTGTGTTTCTGGGTAAGGCGTTTGAAACATTTTCTCCAGGCACCAAATAGCCTGAATTCACTTTGATGCTTTTCATATAAAAATAAAACAAAATGCATTTGACAGACTTTATTGTGATTTTTAAATAGTAATTGAACTCCGCTTTTTGTGGCCTGCAGGAGATACGGATTTAGCCGCCAGAACAAAACAGAGAAGGTAAGAAAAGCATAGATAATGGGAAAGAATATTTGAGGGATGGAAGTGATTACCCATTGGACTCCATCAGACACTGACAGTCTGGGATCCAGCTTCCTGGGAAGTATGGAAGAGTGGCTGGTCCTGGGCAAGGTGGGGAGGCTGGGAAATATCAGTGCCACTCCCCTGCATATCTGTCCTAGCACTTCCATTTTGCCACTTCTTTAGGCTGGGAACTTTCACCTTTGGCACTGGAGTTGAAGGATGTTTGAAAATAGGGCAAGTAGTGTATAAAAATGAGGATGAAGTTCTGTCCCAGAATGAGGGTCTTCAGATAGGTGTGAACAGGCTCCTAGTTGAGAGATGGCCTTTAAATGTAAATTATGGACCTCACCTCTAGAAGACAGCTGGTTGTGAAGGAGCTGGGTAAGCTAAATTGGGATTTTATAGCTTCACTGACGAATCTGAATGATTTCTTTTCTCTTGTGTATTGATGAGTGATCCTTAATTGTTAGTAGCAGAGGATACACGTAGATCATACATGAAGAAACCCTTACTGTATTCTGTGCACTTTAAAAAATATTTTTTATTATTTTACTTTATTATTATTATTTTGTGTGTGTGTGTGTGTGGTCCTAGGGATTAAATTCTGACCTTTGTGCTTGGAAGGTAGGCACAGTGCCACTTGAGCTAAATCTCCAGCCCTAACATGTTAAGAAACCACTGGGTTTTTTTAATTTTGTTTTGCTTTTTTGAGACAAGATCTCTCCTTATAGTTGAGGCTGGCCCTGAACTTACTGGGCAGCTCAAGCTGGCCTCTGGCCTTGAAATCAGGCAATCTTTCTGCCTCTGCCTCCTGAGTACTGAGATTACAGGCATGCACCACCACTCCTGACTTTTTTTTTTTCTTATTCTTTTGTCAGTACCGGGGATGGAACTCATGACCCTACACTTGCAAGGCAGGTGGAGCTGCCACTGAGCTAAATCGCCAGGCCTTAGTGCCCTTTGTTAAGAGATCTGCCTGCACTGTTTCACTTGACATGCTGTGAAGATATTTACTTCTTTTTTTGGGGGGGTCACAAAACTGGTGTTCAGAGAGGCTCAGTGATTTGTCCAAGGTCACACCACCTTAAAGTGCCATCATAAGACTCCAAATCCAAGTCTGTCTGACATCAAAGACTCTGCATGTACCTATTGACTTGTCAGTAGAAAAGCACCTGCTAGAATGGTCACCTCTTGAAAAGGAGGGTCTGTCAGCTTGAGATATCTCAATAATTTCTTTGCTTATTCCCCACCTGACCTTAGATTTTCTTAGCTAGGATGTGCTGCTCTTGCTACTCTTCTGCCACCCCTTTGCTTGTCTGGCTCCTCCACCCCCCTGTGGTCTACTATAGTAATTATTGTCTTAGTCATTCAGTGGACTGATGATGACCAGGAGCATATGTCCTAAAGCTGGACTGACTGTTTTCAAGTCTGAGTTCCTCTCCTTTCCTATGTGACTTTGGATAATTTACAGAGTCTGTATTCCTTAATCACAGCATCTGAAAAATGAGGTAGTCAGTGTATCTGCCACACAGCATTGTTGTGAAGATTAAAATGTAAAGGACCTAGAATGATCTAACACACAGGAAACATTAGCATTAGTTCATTGGCTGTTAGGCATGTAGTGATTATGGTGTTTCTTTTTCGGTTTCCTCATTTTTTCCTACATATTTGTGATTTCATTTAAGAAGATAACCATTTCCTGCAAAGTGTTTTCTGAACTTGAATTATGTCATGTGTCATCCTGCATATATAGCAAGGGATTAACTTGTACATTTAATTTGATATATAATTTGAATCTGGAAAGAATTCTGTGCATATGACTAAAAAAAAAAAGCAATTTGACTAAGACTTAAAAGAAGTAGCATACTAATCAGGATTATTTTGTTATATTTATGTCAGATAGCCCATTTGGATTGGAATCATACTCCTCTGAATTTGTTCGAACATCAGGACTTTGTGGTGTTTTGTGAGGAATGTTTTGCGATAGAAAGGCATCCTGGATTTGGGATGGCCAAGAAAAGCATGTGAGCTGATCCTCAGCTTCAAACCTGATAACCAGAGATCAGCAATGAGTCTGAGGTCACTCCATTGGTGGACAGCATAAACGAGTTAAAACGAAGAACTTGAGTCTTGCAGCCCATGTTTGAGGAAGAGCAAGTCATCTAGGGTGCACTGAGAGTGGCACAGCACATTGAGGGCCCATGGCTGGCTCTAGGTAGAGCAGTTTGATCATCAAAAGAAGCAGTTTAAGTTTTTTCTTTTTCCTTCAGGTCAGTGATTTTCAAACTTGTTTGATCACTCCTAACAGTAAGAATTTTATTTTTTTTAATTGTGATTCAGTACACATGGTCATACTCTCCAAAACGTAACTTTCATTGAACAATACTGTACTGAATGACTTGCCACCTACAAAGCAGCCTGATGTGTGCTGTTATTTTTTTGGTATAGATTCTAGTAATACTTGTTAGATTACTCACTAAAGGATCACATCTGGTAATTGAAAGAAACACTGCTTTGGCTGAGACTTATCTCTGAAGGTGTAAGAGTAGAAGGAAGAACAAAGTACAGTAGAACAGGTTTGGCAAAAGTGACTTGGTATTCACTTGATCAGTGAGCAGGTGGGAAATGGTGACAGGCCAGGCCCTGTGTGTGATGTGCCCATGTTTGGCCTGATTTCAAGCTTCGGCCCTGATCGTCCATTCCCTGTCAGAGACTCGTTCAGTTTCCATATCTGTGTGTTTCCTTTAACAGTCTCACGACTCTTTGAAATGTTGCCCTTTCTCTGCTGAGTTTACAACTCTGGTGCTCAGCTGTTTTCACATCTTCCTTTCTAGGCTGAGGACAAGAAAACACCACTTGCTGCAGGGCTGTCAGCTACAGAAAAAGCAGAGACCCACAAGGAGGATGAGCTTCAGGCAGCGGAAGAGGTGTGTGCCCCATGTAGGTTCTTTGAGGTTTCCATTATTTGAGGTTACTCCCATCCCCACTTTCCCAAAAGACCCGCTAGGAGCTGTCCTCCATGTCTTCTGTTCCCTTTCCTCACCTGTCACAGTGCTTACCATAACACCAGATCAAGAAAATTTCTCTGGATGTCATTAAAGAGACCTACAGGGGCATTTACTTCGATAAGCAGAACCACTCACTACTTCTCTTTCTCTTCCACTTTCAGCAGCGTATTCAGTCACTGATGACCAGGATGACTGCCATGGCAAATGAGGAGGTGAGAGGCCATTGATAAGGGGTGAAGGTAGATTAAAAAAGGATTCGGCTCTACACAGCTCTGCTCTGGAAGGCCTTCCTAAGGGGACCCTCTCTTTCTGGCAGTAATGTTTTGTTCCTTAGGGTCTCCCTTTTGGGAAACTGTTCTGTGTGTAGTATTGCCATCTACCGAGACCTGTAAGAAGAAGACTTGAAGGGCTTTTGTGAGAACAAGATGTTTCTTCTGGCTTGGCTAGAGGCTTTTGCAGGAAAGAGGGGTCAGCCTTGCCTCTATAACCACAGATTGTGTTCTCCAAAGAAGCCCCCATCTTCTGCTCCCTTCCAATGTTATCTATATAGGAAGTGGAATTCAGAGCTCATAGTTGGTCTTTTCAAAGTGCAAAGCCCATCCAGAAGGTTTAGTTAGGTACAGTACTGGGAAGGATCATCTCTTACAGTAAAGAGATGTTTTGGGACCCTGAGGTTTCTTGTCTTTGGGCATTTGCATTTCTCTTCCTTGAGTCCTGGGCCTGTGAAATTCCCTTTTGGCTACTCACTGACCCTCAGGAGGCCTAGGAATGGGCCAGGGAGGGGTGAGGAACGTTTTGTAGGGGCACTGGGGACCTGAGCAGAAGCTGGCATAGTCAGCTGAGTGACTTAGGAGGTAGCTAGGTAGCTTTAACTTTTGGCCTGAAGCTATTTTCTTCCTTCTTTATGGTGAATAAATGAAGAATAGGAAAATTGTTTTTCCTCTGAAAATATTATCGGTTTTGCAATAAATGCTCAGTATTTAGGTTTTCCAGTTCTATTAAAGACATGGCCTGGCTTTGAGAACATACCCTCATGTGATTGCAGAGCCGTCTCACCGCAAGTTCCGTGGGCCAGATCGTGGGCCTTTGCTCCGCTGAAATCAAGCAGATTGTGTCTGAGTATGCAGAGAAGGTAGGTGCTGGTGTCCACTGGAGTATATGCCTTGGGCACCTCCCTAAGGCTTTTGTTCTGCCCCGGCCTGTCATTCCCATTGCAAGTTATGGGACCTGATTGTAATTCAGTCAGCATTTGTCATAAGCAGATACCAGGATTTACCACACACAGCCATCAGCATTTGCCCATTAGCTAAATTAATTTTGTTCTGCAATGCCCATTTTTCTATAAATATTAAGAGAAAATTTGTCTTTCAAAGCTGTTATCACATTTGATACATTGTAGCCTGAGGTATATAGCATAGGCATTTTTTCTTCCTTATCGAGGTTCTTATAACTGGCTCAATTTGGCAATTGGACTGAAGAATAAAGCTTTTTGCCACGTAGGAGATAAGCCCCATAACTCAGCCAAGCCCAAGGCAAAAATTTTTTGCTCTGTTTTATTAAAAGAATATAGAATGAACAGCAGCCTCAAAGTCATATTTCAGCATTAGATTTTCTTTTTTCCATCCTAAGAGGCAGGAGGACCTTGAATATTTCAGAGTGGTGGTGATTAATCATGTTGCACATAACTGATTCTGGTCTGGCTGAGATGTAGTATCAGTGAGATCAGATTTACAAGGCATTGTTTCACATCTCTCCTTCCTCAGCCAGACTCACTCTGCGGCCTTAAAATGTTGATGTCTAGTGAAGCATTTAGCTTTGCTTTCCTTGTCTCAGAACCCTTGATGACAAATTAGTTCTGCCTCTGCACTCTTTGTGAAATGACCTTCTGAAATGACTGCACAGGTGGTATAGTTGGGGGGGAAAAATGTCGTCTATAACTTGGGGTAGGATCCGTCCAGCCTGCACTAAATGTGGCAGTGGTGCCAAAAGTGTTAATGAGCAAGACATTCAGTAGGACGGAATGTCTGAGGGCAGATTTCCACATCCCCCAGATAAATACTTCTTAACATGAACTTTCCAGTTCCACTCTCAAACTCCATAGTTTCCCTTCCTATTTACCCCCATTTTGCATTTACCACTGATCTATGTCATCTGAGATTTGACCACTAAAGAACTCTACTTCTCTTCAAAGTACAAATAAACTCAAATGGTGTGAAGATGTAGTTGTGAAGAGTGATTGATTGACTACCCCCCTGAAGAAAGTATCTTGATTTACTGTCAGTACACACATCAGTGGTGGGGGTGAGACAGAGCCACCTTTAATTTCCACGATACTGAGTCCATTTTTCTTAAGTGAGAGAAACAGCTAGATCAAGACCAAAACACACACCAGTATTTCTACAGAGGCTTTGATTTCTGTCTCTAGGCTTAACCAACTGTTAGCAGGTAAGAGGTCTGATTTTGTTGAGATAGAAATAAGCAGGAAATTCTTCCTTTGCTTGGATGTGCACCTTCCTTTCCATTTCTCTCTTCCTGTAGGAGGAGGAAATCTCATCTCACCTTTTCCCACCCATTTCTTCTGGGTGTCTCTAGTCATCTGAGCTCTTATGCTTAAGTAGTGGTCTTTATCTAGCTTGGAGGGCTGCATTCTGGTATTTATCCTGTGCTATTTCCTATCTCATTCCATTTTTCTAAAATACAGTGAAGTTAGAAGTAACGTGAAACTAGAGGAGATGCCACACACCTTTCCACATATATAATTTTACTTCGCGTGGAAATTGTAGGTTAGCTATTCAGTGCTTGATTGTTTCTTTTGCTTTTCTTAGCATTAGATTTGATGGTTTTAAAAATTAAATTCCTTTTAATTCTGTTCCTGTTTCACAGTTATTTCACATTTGCTTTGTCCTCAGATATTCACAGTTGTGCATAGTTGCAGTCTACACTGTTCAAAAGAAGCAAGATGGTGCAGTGGTTAGAAACCCAAGTTGATGAGTCTTGTCATGTTTCATATCTTCTCTATTTCTCTGAAGTGTATCATGGATGTGCCCTAGTCTCTTCATCTGTAAAATAAGAATAATATTACTTTGGAAGATGTTCTAGAGATTAAATGAGAAGTCAGTGTAGAATGCCTCAACTAATAGCTAGTGTTTGCATTTTTGTTTTATTTTCTTTTCAGTACTAAGAAAGAAACCCACTCGTGCTAACAAGCCTCATGGCCGCACTCGGGCTAGACAAGCAGTCTGCCATTGCGAATTACATCTGCAGCCCTTTCTGTTTTAATTTGTTTTTGTTTATTTTTTGGTCACAGCATATCTGAAACATTTTCAATGAGTCTAACCTTCACATATACATACATATATATAAATAAATATACATTAATACTATAATAAATATGTATTTATATATTTATACGTATGTATGTATATGTGTATTTGTATATATATACATATGTTTGTATTAATACAGCATAATTCACCAAAAATTTCTCTGTCATTAAACATTTAAGTTATTTCTGTTTGCCTTGTAGATAATGATTTGAAATCTGAAATAGTAATTTTTGCTTAAGGTTTTTCAGATTGAAATGGTTAGATTATGACTCTTCCACTGTGCTGCTTTCCAAATAAGTTGTAACAGTATAAAATACTACCAGTGGTGAAGAGGGGTTCCCTAGCATGCTGCACCATTACCCAAATGTTCATTTGTCTAACTTGCTGTCTAATAACTATAAAATGGACAATTAAGGACTGAAGATGGTTGCATATTTTTGCTTATTGTTTTCTCTTGTGAGTTGTCTGTCAGATTTTGCTCATTTATCTTTTGAACCAGATGATGTTTTCCTTATAAATTTGAATAAGTCTGTTGTAAATATATATTTTATTGCTGTGATACAAGTTATTTCTCAAGCACTTCATCTTATTTTTGTGTTGTTTTTCATTATATGAAAAGAAGTTGTATCTATCTGTTACATCAATCTATTTTTTCTTATCATTTCTAAATGAAGTAGTTAAGTTAATTGCTTTTCTGTGGATCTAACAAAGTAGTCCATTACTTTTCTGCTAGTCTTTTATTATATTTAATTCCTTAACCTGCATAAGGGTTTATTTTTATTTAATTTGAAGCAGAGAGCATCCTAGTTTTGTTTTTCCTGCTCATTTATATACTATTTATCAAATATCTTCTTGCTCATTTTGAAACACTTAAAGCTTATTTTATATTCATATTTTATATTTAATCTGCACATAAACACTTTTGTTTAAATGGTTTATGCTTTTTTATTCAAGCTCCATGCTAAAATCAGATGACTTTTGTGTTTTTGTTGTTTCTGAAGTTGATTACTTGCTTGTTACTGTTTTGCCAATGCTTTGCAAATAAAAACCAGGTGTTTGCCTAGAAACACACCTGTGCTTGGACAGGTTGAATGTACCACTGGTTGTGATGAGGAATTGTGAGGTGCCTCAGCATGACAATGTTTGAAAGGTCTTGGTGTAGTGTTTGGATCTGTGTTAGGTGGCTTTCAGGATGTGGAGCTTTGTTGTGTGTTGAATGCTACAAGTAATGATGTGTCTGTGAATGTGTGTCTTATTAATTCTTACCAGTAAGACAAGAGGGAATGAGTCATTGTTAAAGCTGCAAATGTAAAATGGTGAAGGTAGATGTTTAGTCATTGTGATTTGTATAATGTTTGTGTTTCTGTCCATATTCAGTGGTCATGTTTTTGTTGGATCCTTGCTGATAGTCTACAAGGTGTTCTGCTCTGTTGTTAGTGTTCTTTGAATTGTTTGTATTTAATGCCAAAGCCTGGCTGTATGTGGAAGGCAGCTTCTGGCACTCAGATTGATCTTGCTGATGGTACAAAGCCAGCTCACAGATGTCAGGGGCTGCTTTCTCATCCTAAGGTTGTTGTGAGCTAGATACCAATATGACCACAAATGTCGTAAGTTAAAACACCTACATTATTTTTTCACAATTGCCATGGGTCAACAGTTGGCCACAGTTTGGCAAGACTCTCTGTTTCACACACTTACAAAGGTAAAGTCTCACTTGAGACAGGAGAGGAAGGATCTGCTTTATGTGGTTGTTGGCAGCATTCGCTTCCTTGTGACCTGATAACTGAGGTCACTATTTCCTGCTTGTTCTTATCTCAAGGTCTCACCCCCGGTCACTTACCACATGGGCCTTCCCAACATTGACAGTGACTTCATCAAGGCCAGTGGGGAGGGACCTCATCTCCAGTATGTAATACATACATATAGCCACATGTGTTCTGCCGCCTTGCCGTCAAGTCATATCTCCCATCTGTACTCCATGGAAAGAGACTGCCCACAAGTGTGAACACCAGAAGGTAGGGAACTTGAGGCCCTCAAGATTGTCTACTGTTTATCTTTTTATCACACAGTCATACATTGAAACCAGGCACTGGGATTTCATATTAAGTTGATGCTGCTTCCTTCACATCTCAGTGATAAAACCTTTAAACATGGAGATAAATGGCAGAATGCTCAGAAGGGAATCCATTGTTAATACTTGAGAAAGTCCGGGTTAGGCTGTGACCTGGGTATATTTTTGCTTAGTGAAAAAGGCCAGGGTGTGGGGGTATGGGAGCAAGATAATATATTTTTTTTTGAGACAGGAGGGTCTTGCTCTGTGGTTCAGGCTGGCCCTGCTCACTAGCCCTGGCCAGCCTTGAACTACAACAGTCCTGCTTCTGCCTCTGCCTCTCAAGTGCTGGAATTACAGGCATGAGCCACCACACCTGGCATTGTGGTATGTGGTTACCAGGGATCAAACCCAGGACCTTGAGCTTTCCAGGCAGGGGCCAGAACCACTGAGCTAAATCCCTGGCCCAAGATAATTTTTGAAAGATAAAGTGTGAATAGATTTTGTGACCAAGGGATAAATTGAACAGCCTGCTAGAGACAGTGCTTGGAAAGTCAACAAGCATTGGGCTATAAAAATGAAGTAAAAAAAATGTACAAACTTCTCTTTCATTTGTAATGTTCAGAAGTTCTTTTAACAGTGTAACATGATAAATAATCCATGTGTTTCAAAGCCAGTCTCTGAGATATGTAACTCAATTTAATATGGCTTCTATATAGCAGCAAGGAAGAAGTTTCCAGATTTAGAATTCATGACCATCCCAAGGCTCTGGGCCATGTAGCTCCATCTCCTTTGGTTTCCTCCCTTATTAGGGTGTGCGAGCAGAGACTCCAGTTCTTTTGGCCTTAATATCTCATATTCTCATCTCATCATAGCTTTCATTTTAATGGGGAAGAAGAGGCTGTCATGATGATTTGCAGAAAACTAAAAAGCCTGACTTTCTAAAATGTATCTCTATGAAACTACCCTATAAATTATCCTAAGAACCACAAGACATGTACCAGGAGAGGTGTAAGGTCCCCAGAAAGCGGGGAAAGGACTGTCCTTAGCACCACATATCAACTGACTATATTCCATGTTGATCACCTTGGTGATCATTTGCTGATGGCTAAATGAAATAGAATCTTAGAACCTTTTCTAAATGTAGAGGCTCAGAGTTGTGTTGTAGAAAAAATATCTACTCCAAATGCCTTCTCTGTACAGGTGCTTTATAAACAATCATTAACTATTATTTAAGACTCAAAAGTTTCATTATTTTTAAATTCTAAAACAGCATATCCATTTTTATAGGCTTATCATTCTCTGCTTCTGTTGGCTCTGGCCTACATATAATTCTTCTTTGTAGCCTTGGAGATTCACTGAGTGCCCACAATATTGATACTCAGTAAATCCATTTGTGATACTATACCCATTATGCACATGAAGGAGTTACACATTGAAGAACTAAAGTAATTAGTCCTTTACCGTATAAGTAAGTTGAATACATGAGTGACTTTGAAATTTGTCTCATTAGGAAGATGTGACTTCCTTAAGGAGAAGCAAGGATAGTGAACATCCTTAGTGTCCACCTTCAAGACTTTGCAGTGACCATGCCTCCTTAGATTTCTCTTTCCATCCCTGGAAGGAAGAGACCAGGACATACTGGGAATTGAGCGTAGAAACAAGTGAAAGTAAAAATAGTACAGCCTGGAGACCCACATAGAGTCATACAACCTGTAAAAGCTGTGGAAGTTTCTATTTGAGTGTCTCAAGTGGCTTTTCATATTACTGCAGAATACTACATAAGGTCCTTGTCTGGCTTCTTAAAGTATAACTTGTATACTGTCAACATCTTGATCTTATTTCTATAATGAGATGTATGTTAAGTGGTCAAGGGACTTACTTTTAGAAGGATTTTTTTAATGGGCCTGGGTAATTTTCTTGTACAGCAGTTAAGAAATTCTAGCACCATTGCTTCTGACCTTTTGCTTCCAAAGACCATTCTCTGGCAGGTAGACATCTCTGTCTTGAAGTTAAGTCTTTCAAGAGCAGCTAAAGATCTCATCAGGTAATTAGATGCTGGACATATCCAAGGATGAACATACGGAAACACAAAGGCAAGTCTTCTCTAGAGAATGTAGAAAAACACATTTGATTACAGCAGATTTTGTCCCTTTCCATTATAGCTTTTATTCTAATTTAGAGAAGACTGCTTCATAAATTTTGTCACTCACTTGGCCATTGTGCCGCATACGCCTTTGGATTGCAGGTGATAGGGACTCTTCTGGTATAAACAAAAGAGAGCCTTTATCAGCTCTCAGAACTAGGGAGTTTGGAGACTTGACAGCCTTGTCATATCCCTTCACCTTGATTAATTTTGTTTTTCTATCTCATTACCCTGGAGGCCTGCCCACAGACTGTTTAATTGTTATGGCGTAATCCTCATATCTATATATACAATCCTGAGAAGTCAGACATAGTGGCACACACATGAAATCCCAGCTACATGAGGCAGAAATATCATAAATTTGGGGCCGGGAAGTTAGCTCAGTGGTTCCGGCGCCTGTCTTGCAAGCGCAAGGACCCGGGTTCGATTCCCCAGTAACCACATAACAATAGTGGGTATGGAGACCCACACCCAGCAGCAACCAGTACCACATACCACAGTGCCGGGCGTGGTGGCTCACACCTGTAATCCCAGCACTCGGGAGGCAGAGGCAGGAGGATTGTGATGTGAGTTTGAGGCTGAGCTCAGGGCCAGCCTGAACCACAAAGCGAGACCCTGTCTCAAAAAACCTAAAAAAAAAAAAGAAATATCATAAATTTGAGGCGGGCTCAAAAATAAAAAAAAAGAAGAAAGAGAAGCTGGCATGTAGCTCAGTGATGGAGTGTTTATTTAGCATACAATGAAGTCCTAAGCAAAGATTCTCTGTTTGTGTAGCTTGGATCTGTATTCCTCCTCAGGCCAACTGATGTGCCCTTAAATTGAGTCCTGTGACTAGCAGCTCTCCTGAGCTACTCAAGCTGGGAAATGGTGATTTCCAAAAGGAAAGGATTGATATTACTAAATTAACTCACAGTGGCTGGCAAATCCTTGTTCTTACTAGAACTTCAAGAAGTTTATTGACTAATTGGATGGAATCAACCTGAAAGAGTCAGTTATTTATGTGTCATCTGTCCTCTAGAAGAAGATGACCTTGTGTTGTTCTTTATTTGCCTTTAGTTTTGTAACCCTTTCATTCTTCCCAATTAGTGAATGAAGGCATCTTAAAACATTTTTTTAAGGAAAATTGATGTAATTTTTGAGACATTTTAAATATTCAGCTTGATTTCTTTTTGCTAGAGAATTGGCAGGGCCATAGGGGTAGAGTTTCATGTAAGTCACACAATCAGTCTTTATGCTCTCAAAATGGATGCCAGTTGTTACTTTATTATTAGATATAGCTTTGTCTTTGCTGAGATATTGTATCAGTACCCACACTTTTTTTTTTTCTTCTGTGACAAAGTCTTTATTTATGTCAAGGTGGCGTTGAACTCACTATGTAGCCCAGTTTGTCTTCAAATTTGGGTCAATTCTCCTGCCTTGGCCTCCAGAGTGCTGAGATTACAGATGTGTGTGCCACCACTCCCAGCTATTTTGATCAATTTTGACAAATATACAGACCTGCACAAACCATACCTCAGAGACCAAGAACACAACTTCTGCCCTCTTCTGGTCAGTCCTCTTTCCTTCACTCCTCAGAAACGATCACCAATCCCTATTTCTTTCATCTTGGATATACTTTGTCTGCCCAGGAGGTTTATATAAGCTTAATGAGTAGGTATGCTCACATACCTTTAAAATTTTTTATTCATTTATTTATTTATTTTTATTGATACATGTGTGCAGTATGTAGTTTACATTTCTTACGTGGAATTGGTACATGCACATAACACATCTTCATTCCTTTTTTCATTTCTTTTCCCTCCGTTCTCTACCTTGTGTTCATCTGTTGATCTCCTTTCCATTTGAGAAAACTCTCTGTACTTCTTCTTATGTTCTATTTTTCTCTTTATTTATAATACAAGTTTTTCATGTAAGAGAACCTATGAGATATTTAAGCTTTACACCTTATTTATTTCATTTGACATTATGTTTTCAGGATGTACCCATTTTCCTACAAATCTTTCAAGTTTGTCTTTTTTATGACAGGGGAGTACCCTGCAGTACTCCATTGCATGTAAATACCATATTTTCTTAATCTAGGCACCTGTTGCTGGACATAAAGGCTACTTCCAAGATTTAGCTATTTTGAATTATACTGCTATAAAGATGAGAGTGTATGTATCACTCTAATATCTTGTCTTTAACATTTTCAGGAAGAAACCTAAAAGTGGAAAAGCTGAGTAAAATGGAATTTTTAGTTTTAGTTTTTTGAAGAATCTTCATACTCATTTCTGTAATGGTTGTATTAGTTTACAGTTCCACAGCAGTGTAGGAAAGTTTATTTTTCTCTACAGCCTTGACAGCATTTATTATTTGATTTCCTAATGTTGGCTACTCCTTCTGGGGTAAGATGGATGTTATTTTCATTTGTATTTATTGGTCACCTGTACTTTTTTTGTGAATTGTCTATTCATTTCATTTGCTTATATTTTGATTGAGTCTATTATTGGAAGGATCTAATTTTTTTGAGTTCTTATATATTCCAGACATTAGTACACTGAGGGAATACCTACTAAATTTTTTCCCCAATCTGTAGTTTTCCCTTCACTCTGTTGTTTCTTTTGTTGTGCAGAAGCTTTTGATATAATTTGAGTGATTGAATTTCAGCACTATTTTCTGTGCAACCAGGATTCTGTTCAGAAAATCCTTGCCTATGCAAGTTACTTCAAAATTTTACATATTTTTATCCTCCACTAAATTAAGTCTTTCTGTTTTAATATGTAATTCTTTGACTCATTTTTATTTTAATTTAGTACATATTGAGAGATACGGGTCTAGATTCAATTTCTGCACCAACACCCATGACTAAAAGGTTAGTTTGGCCGATGAATTTTCAGGATTCAGTCCATGGTCACCTGGCTGTAAAGCAGAAACATCGTGGTGGAAGGAGTTGGCAGAGCAGAAGTACTTAGTTCATGGCAGCTAGGAAGCAGCCATGGCAAGGGACCAGATACATGCCTTAAGGCATGCCTCCATTACCTACCTATATACACCCAGAAATATGTTCTACCAGTATCCCAAAAGGGATCCCAAAGCAAATCAAGTTGATACTCCACCCTAACAGTCAACAAACATATCTCCTTAAATGATACTTTGTCTTAAAAAAGATAATATCAAGTTCATCATCCCACCTAACCATAATATAACTGTCCATGGAAAACCGGAAATGCAACCACCCATTCCCCAAAGTCCCAACAGTTCCAGCAGTTTTCAGAAGTCCAAGTCTAAGTCTCTGCTGAGACTCAAGGCAAATTCTTAGCTGTGACTCAAGGCAATTCTTAGCTGTGAACTTCTGTAAAAATCAAAAAAGCAACTTACATAATCCCAAGATACAGTGGCCCATTCTAAAAGAGTGAAGAAAAGTATGAAACCAAGCAAAATCAGAGCACAGCAGGGCAAATATTTCAGTCCTGTAGCTCCTTGTCCAATGACAAGGGCAGAAAGTGGGGAAATGTGAGTTCCAAAGGGCTTGGACAGCCCCTCTCCAGGGGCCTTGTCAGTTGTAGCCAACATGACCTCCTTCTTGGGTTGCCTCAGCTCATGATCCACAGTATTCTTGCAGACAGTCCATGTTCCTGGCATCTTTGACTTTCTATCTCCACTGGACTTATGACTTCATTCTCCTAGCTTCACACACTTTCCTCTCAGAGCCTTCTTACCTCACTCATCTTCCTTTGAAATCAGGGTAGAAACTTAACTGACCCCATAGTTAGCGTTTTGTATGCTGGTAAAACCGGCACCACATGGATGGTACCCAGTGATGCTTCCAGTGTGGGAATTAGCTAGTCCCCATGGACTATGGCTGCAGTAGCCTCTGTGTTCTTAAATTACCAAACAGAACTGGAAATTGTATGAATTTTAATAGGCTTACATATGATACTTCAATTCTATCACCATACCCTACCTTAAAAACCACTTCTGTCTCTTGCTAATAGTTTTAGCTTGGGAAAGTGGTAGTACGAGGAGAGATTGTCTTCCTGGGAACAAATCTCTGGTCATGGTCACAAATAGAAAAGCCAAGGTTGGTACCAGGGTGGCATCAGGCAGACTTTTAAACTGCTTCATTTTAGATTTCATTTGTTTGCCCAGTGTAGCAAGTATTTCAAGATCCTGTACTAAATCTCTTCTGGAAGGTCATGATTGCATCTTATTTTTATGTCCCAGCTGTGCAATGCATAATAAATACTCAGCATAGGATTATGAATGATCCAGAGACTCTGTAGAGACTTACCTCAAAGCCATTAAGGGCAAGTCTCCTTCCTAAAATTAAATAGGCTCTTCTGTAGTCTTGTGGGGATCAGTCCTTACCATGTCCATAGTGCACTACTCACTATGCCCTGTTCATTTGTCCTTTTACTGTGCCTCAGGATTAGAATGTTCACTGTACACAGGTACTACAATCAGCATGGTAGTCCTAACAGACTACAGAGTAGGATAAAGTCTGACAGAATAAGGTTTTACAAACATTTCTTGGTGGAAAAACGAGAGGGAAAAGGAACAAGAAATGTTTCCAAATCTCTTTTCCTCTGTGGGGCATTTCAGGCGTTGGGAAGAATATGGAGAATACAACCCTTTTATTTCTGAATGAGTCTGTTTTGCCTTTCCAGAATATGAAGGTAAGAGTAAAGGCTTTCTCTTACTCTACTTGTTCACTGTGTACTCCTCTGCCTCACATGTGGAGGAGCTGAGAACAGGTTAGTTAAACTAAGCCAAGGAAGACTGAAGGAGAGCTGCGAAACTAATCAGAACTAAGAGAAGAGGGAACCCTATATACCTGAAAAAAAAAATCGTAAATATGTTGGTGTTTTCATACTGCTTCCCAGTTTCCTAAATTCATTATGAAGTTATGTAACATAGAAGGACTAACAGCACAACTATCAACAATGAGAATATTATCTCATAGATTATAACTCTAGTGTTATTGGAAATTTATCTGTAGAAATTCTTTAATGCCTGAGGCTGAAGCTGTGTTCTTCTAGGGAGAATCTGTTTTTGCTTCTTATGCCTCATGCCAGATCCATTTTAAATATTAAAAGTTTTCTTCACTTCAGTTCTGGAATAAACAATTTTAGCTGTCCAAAAACTTCTAAATAGACAAAGACTCAGAGACACAAGGAAGAACTCAGAAATTCCTGTGTGTGATGGGCCTGTGGTTGTGCATATTGGTCATCTGGACTGGAGGAAAGTCAAATATAGGAGTGATATTTAATATCCTGGTATTAGTGTACGTTAATACTTTTGTAAATGCAAATGTAAGGAACTCACTCCATAGAGAATGAAATTATTACTTAGTACTAAGATAAAATATTTTGAAAGCCTTTGTGCTTATGGACTATACACCATCATAATACAGATATGATATATAGAGATTTGAGGATTTTTCCTGTACACTGCAAGCATTTTTCTCTGTTTATTTTGTTTTGTGGATAATCTGTCCATAAAAAGCATGAAGTCTGAGAGACCTTTCTCCTTTTGATGTTATGAAATAGCCCATCTCCTTTCAAGTCTATACCATTGGCTGTCCTGATCACTGGGTACATTCATAAGTTTCAATCAATGGGAAGATTCTCAGGTGAGCCAGGTCTTTAGATTATAGTAGTGATTTTCAACACTTTTAGTTTCAGACCCTTTAAGGACTTCTAAAAATTACTAATGATCCAATAGCTTATATATTCATTGGTTCACAAATAATAATGTATTATGTTCCTTTTAATTTATTTTATTGGTACATTTTATATATACATTATAATCACATTCAACATTGAGAATTTGTGCTTGTGCATGACACATCTTGTTTCTCATTTTTTCCCATTCCCCTGCCCTCCCTATAACTCTCCAACCCCCCATTTACATAAACTTTGTTTTCTACTTTTTTAACCATTGGATTTTTTCATTTAAATGTAGTATGTTCTCACATCAGAAGAATGATGGCACATTGTATAATATCTAGAAAATTTTACTATACAAGCATGACAAAATAAGAATGAAAACAAATAACATTTTAGTATTATTATGGGAAAAAGTTTGATTTTACAAAGCCCCTCTTAATCTTTATTTCCCAACATGAAGGTAGCTACTGGTTTTCCTGCAGGGAAGTTCTTATAATTGAAGTTTGAATGTCACAGTGTTAAAATGTTTTTAAAGCTATATATGTACCACATTTACTAATAAGAGGAAATAGAAGCTAAGTGGAAAATGCAGTTTTTATTTTCTTGGTACTTTGATTGTAAAAGTAGTGGAGCAGCAGGAAAAACAACTAAGAATCAGAGACATCATCCAGCTCCTGCCAAAGCCACAGAGTAGAGTTGAGAGGGTACATTGTCAGCTCCTGCGTAGTGGAGGTGAGTGGTACTGGATCCACTGGAGTCAGCCTGCGCTCATCTCAGTTTGGAAGCCATGTAGGCTGCTGGAAAAGGTCAGGACACTCACTTAGATCAAACATAGAGACACCGTGTGGGATAGGTAGTTCCAGTGAATGGAGAATTACTTATTTCAGTCAAAATAGAAAGTTCATTCAACTCTACTTATCATATAGCATTCCCTTCCTTAGGATATGCCATTGACACTTTGGAAGTCAATGTCAAGGAATCTAAGTTGGATATTAAAATCCAGAACTGAAGTTAACTGTAAGAAAAAAAGCTGTTATACGGGGCATACAAAAGAATAATCTAGTTAAATGGAGAAGAAACAGTTAGTTAATTGTAGTTGTTTCTGCAAGTAATTTAGAAATAGAGAACAGTCTTTCCACCTCTCCATTTTCTTATCCTCTCAAATTTCCCCTCCAGTTGACAGGTTGTGAATATCTCAGTATGTCTAAAATTAATTTTAAAAGTTAAAATGATAATTGACTGTTTTTGAAATCCCATGTTTCAGGGCTAAATAATGTTACCAGATTTAGGTTTTCTATTTCTTTCATGGCCAATTAGCACACAAGAAAATTATGTTCCTTACTCTTTATGTAGCCATATGCTCCCTACTGGTTGTTTCCTACCTCTAGAGTTGTTAAGCAGCAAAGAAATTCATCATCCATTAATAATGCTGCTGAATTATTCAGAGAAATCTTTACCCATAGAATAAGTGGTGGTTATGACCACACAGTTTCTCTTTTTCCCTAATTTTTCATCTTTTCCCAAGAAACACTTTAAATCCTTTTTTCTCTGTTAATATACACAAGGAAACTCAAATATCTAAATAATTTGTTGTACTTGAACTTAAAATCGGTGATTAGCTTAGAGTTGCGGTAGTTTGAGTAAAATGGGGAAATATACCATATGGTGTTTGACTTGGAAAGCCGTATTTAGTAATACAAAAGTATTTTTGGAAAAACTATAGCAACAAAATAGACTTTTTTCTCTTTCCTTCTGCTGGGGCTCCTCACAAGGGTGTTGAGGTTACATTTTTCTGTTTTGTATCTACACCAAGCTGCTTCCTTTTTTGTGCAGGTTACTCAATAATAACTTCTCCCTTTTCTATAAAATGTTACTATAGTCACCATATCACTAAATCCAGTGATCTTTACACATTTCCAGTCATAACAATCCATGTCTTATTCAGTCCTTCTTGTATGTCCCCTCCCCAGAAATATCCTCCTTGGCCTTCCAGCATTTATCCTTCTTCAACCTACCATTTCTTCTTGTTAGAAGACCACAAGTGAAAGAAGGCTAAGAAAGTGGGCCTGTGGATGGAGGGGAATGATTTGAGAGATTTGCACTTCATTATAAGTGCTTCTAAGTAGTAGACTTTTTATCTGTATGTTTATGATTCTTTGATCAAAATCCTCATTCTTGATGACTGAAGAATGATCCCATAAAGATATTCCTGTGACCATGTTGTTCCTCTACTGATGACTCTTAGATGCCATCCTGTTTTCATCAACATAATCATGGTCATGTAGCCTTGGGCTTCTGCCCGTGCATTTTCCCTCTGCCAGGAAAGCAGATTCCTTGATAGGGGTTTTGGTCATTATGTATGAATATTCCCTAGAGTGAAGGTTCTGTGGAGGACCCTGTAGTTGCCCTGGCTTGCTGTAACTAATGGCCAGGTTATTCTTTGCCTAGACTGAGGAAGGATGAATCATTTGCACTTAGATGAACTAATTAAATACTTTGGCTTTCCTTTACTCTTTTCCTGCAGCAGTCTGAGCTGTCAGCAGAAGAAAGTCCAGAAAAATTAGGAACCTCTCAGCTACATCATCGGAAAATTATTTCCTTGAACAAGCAGATTCTACAGAAGACCAAACATCTCGAAGAGGTTAATGTTTTCTTTGTATAATTGTAGTCAGATCAACAAAATCATTCTTTAAGGAAGGGAGAACTGGAAAAAAAAAAAAAAAAATGAAGATCTTCCTGATAGATTGATCAGAGATTTTAGAATAGAGGTTGGCAATGTAGCCTTCAGCCCAACCTAGCTATGCCTTATTGTACATGTAAAGTTTAATTGGAAACTCTGAACACCAGTTTGCTCACATATTTTCTGTGCTGCTTTCAGACTACAGTGATAGAGATAAGTAGTTGTAATCAGTCATAGACACTTATTGAGTGCTATTTTATGCTAAGTACTGACCTAAGGAATGGGGATAAGTAAAGATAATGATCCTTTCTCCCAAAGATCCTGAGGTCTACATTAATCAAAACATCCTTTGTGCCCATCATCATTTGTTTATAGCTGTGATGAGTGCATGGAGACTAGGTCTCTAAAAGAGTTACTGATTGAGAAACCTAGTCTAGCTTCATGTCCCAGAGGATGGAGTCTAGAAAGGGAAGTGAATATTGGCTAGGCAGGAAGTTTACATAGAAGTGTGGAGGTTGGAAGGCAGTCTGTGAAGTAACATGAACAAAGTCCATGGAAAAGAAGTCTGGACCAATTTTTGTTCTGTGGTCAGAGGTCACATAAGTGAAGTGTTTGGTCAATAGATTCTGATCCAGCAGGACCTTCCAGGTCATATTAAGGACAAACACTTGAGTGTTGAAGTAGCTAAGTGACGTGATCCAATTTACATTTGCAAAGACCATTCTGTTTGCTGTGTGAGCATGAATTAATTGACTAGGTAAGAAGGGTTTCAGAGAGAACCAACTATGAAGAGACTGATGCAGTAGTCCGCACAAGCAGTTGATGACATGAGCCATGGGGAAACCGGATTGTTTTTAAGAGAGCTGTTTGAAATGCCATTTTGTAATACAAGGTGATAGAAGAGATTGTTTTGGAAAGATATTCTTCAGTTTGCCCTAAAAACAGTAGAGAGTTTGACTCAGGAGCAGTCATTGCATGATAAAAAGTCATTATATGCTTGAGTTGCATGGGCAATAGTATTTAATTAGATGTAGCGGTAGATTATAGGAATTAATATGATGTTTTGTAGCACAGTTCATAGAAGTTTCTATAACAATTGATTTTTCAAAAATGGGAGCTAGTTGGCATTTTGAGCTTATGCATTTTTCATTTTTGTGAGTCTCATGTATTCAGAAGATATTAACATACTAAATGATTTATACTAGTCCTTTCTTTGTTTGAATTTGTTCTGTTAGAATTTGTTTTACCACTACTAAATAAACAATAGATTCATTTTACCCAAAGGCTGTGCATCGTAAGCAAAGAAAGATGCATAGACTGACTATGATTTGGCTTTTGTTCAATAATTTATTTAACCAGTATAATGAGTTGTTAGCTCAGGGATACATGCTCCTTCTGTTCATAGCCAGTGATAATAGGAACAGAACATGTGAGTGATTTGTTTAGAAATGAACAATGAGCAGCAATAAAGGATGAAGCTTCTTTATTACAGTGTCTTTATCCCCTGAGGGAGAGTAGTTTGAAGTTTGCAGACTCTAAGGGCCAGAGCATCTCAACAGAAGTGAATGTTTACTTCTTTCTCCTGTCTGAACTTGGGAAGTAATGCGTGGCTTCATTCTAAATGAAAGTTCTGGCACAGTTTCAGTCCAGCTGAGAGGACCGTCCTCCCTAACTTTGGGTCTGTTTTACAACTGATTCAGAAGATTGTTTACCAAGAGCTTCATATTTTTCAGGAATGCTGTCTTTTAAATAACAGTTTTTCTCCTGCCTGCTTCAGAAACAAATACACTAAAATCAAATAGTTTCTCAGTAAAGAATAGTGATTACTCTTGTTGTGGTTAATGTTATTATAGATGAACAATAGCAAAGTCCTACCTCAAAATTTTAAAATGGGCTGGGTATGTAGGTCATTGTGAAGGCCGTGGGTCTAATCCTTAGAATGGGGTGGGGGGTGGAGGGGAAAGATGACCAACTTGTAATCCCTGGCAATGTAGCTTGAAGAATTGGTTAAGGAAACAGGAAGAGAAAGTTGAAATTTTAGTGATAGAACTTTGCAGTTATGTACTTTTAACAGTAAAGGTAATTCATTTTCTCTAGATGTTGAAGTTCCAAAACCCTTCTTACATTTGGCATCATTTGCCAACCAGTCATACTTGTGCTAGAATCTTGACTGTTGAATTGCAACTTGTATCTGTGAACTAGAAAGTTGGTTATTGATTGGAGCCACAGAAAAATCATATACATCTGAGTTTGAATCCTGCCTGTATGAGTTGTTAACTATGAGACTTTAGACAAGTAACTTAATCCTTTTGACTATTTCTTTGCCTGTAAAATAAGAACAGTATCTTCTATTGAATGTAAGCATTCAGTATAGGATCTGTGTAGAATATCTAGTAAATGGCCTGATACATAGTTGGTACTGATTAAATATGAGGTGGAGTATGTGTCATTGGAAACCCTTCTAAAATTCCCACATTGGTTTACTCTAAATGTTTGAGTTTGCATTTTCTCATCTTTGAAATGGGGATACTGTCCATACCTGTTTTGTATTGAGGATCAAATAAGAGCAAATGTCTTTATCTTTCATTTATAGCTACAAGCAAATTTTACCAACCTCCAAGCCAGATACAGTGAAACAAGGAAAACTCTAACAGAGGTGAGTAGATCCTCCTTTTTCTGTGGTCTCTGGTAAGAATTTTCTAAACAACGCTGCAAATGGAATGCCAAATTTTATCATTGTTTGTGGAGGAGACCCAGCTCCATCCTCAGAGGTCTGGTTCATTAAAAACAGAACAGTTGCATAGTGATATATGACTCCTGCCATGAGTGTATCCATGCTGTGGTGTCCTAAATCTGCAGTGATCTTGTTGGGAGAGGTCCTGTGGGCTTGTAAGGTCAGGGAGGGGTCCCTGGGGAAGATCAGCCCAGCAGGCAGGGGACACAGAGAAGACCTTTCACGGTCTCACACGGTGCATGGACTCTCCTCAAGCACCCAGTCATACAAGAGATCCTTGTACTGAATTCCATGAGTACATGAAGATTTCTTTTGAAAGATGAAAGAACGTCAGAGCAATGGGATTTGTTTCCAGAAGTACCAGCTATCTCCTAGATATCTGCTGATCACAGGAGGGAAGAAAGGGCTGGTGGGTATATTTGAACCACACAATTCAGTTTGTTATCCAGGTTGCAACTGTGCTGTCTCACATCAGCATCACAGCATGGCTCTCCTCCCACTTCTGATGGCCTAGGGAACCAGGCAAGAAGCACATGCCTCTGATGCCATCTCTGTTGAGAGGAATATTTATTAGGAATATTTTAGATATTTCTGGCCTTTGCATTTCTATAGAAAACTGTCTTCATCTGGATTTGAAAAGTACTCTGTAGTGGTTTTAGTACATGGGCTACGGCTGGAAGGGCCTTATGGTACCTTGTACTTTTAGGTGATGCAGAACCTCAGATATCACAAGACATCTCTAAAACCAAGCCAGTCCCCACTTCTGTATACTTTCACATGAAATTTGCCTATTCTGAATCCTTACTTCTAGGGCCAGGAATTTAGCTTAGTAGTTCCAGCACCTGCAGTTCAATCCCCAGTACCAAAAACAAAACAAAACTTAAAATCCTTACTTCTGTAGCAATACATAGTAATTATTCACTGTCTTGATATAAATCTGAAAAGTCTCTTTAGTTCTGACCAGCCCTCATTTCTTCATTAATTGTCATAATATTGAAAAAGGATGTGATTTAGCTGAGCATGGTAGCATACACCTGTAATCCCAGAACTCAAAGCTTGAAACAGGGTGCTTGCTACCAGTTTGAGTCCAGTAGAGATACACAGTGAATCCAAGTCCAGCCTACATAATGAGCCCTATCTCAAAAAGAAAAATAGCCTGGAGAATGGCTATTAAAATAAGAATTTTTAAATTTTCTCTGAAAATGTGTCACATTAGACTCTTTTTGCTTCCTTTACACTGCCCTGTAACTACTTTTCTTATGGATTAGATAGCAAGTTTCTAGGGTGGAATCCCTGCCATAGGGTTTGCAGTTCATGTGTTAATCTTTGTGTAATAATATGAAAGTGATTAAAGTCAAAACATCTTGGTATCAATTTTTAGGGCATTTTCTGTCCCTTAGGATGTGAATTCTAAATGTTGGTAAAGTGCTTTTCTAAAGTAAATACTAAATCAAGGATTTGTTGAGCTTTCATGTCCTAGAGCTATGGGAGGAGTGATTTAAATTACTAATAAGGGAAAGTCTCCCTGTCTTTCAAAACAGCAACATCACCAGGTGCTAGGTATGCTCTGACTCAGTGCTTATATTCATCCATTAAACTTTTGCAGTGGTCCTAGCAACAAGCAGTTTGCATCCCTCCCTTTTTTTTTTATATCAGTAAGCAAGCTAAGGCTAAATCTCTGGCCACAGGGTTCCAGGATTTCAGTGGCGGTTATCTGGAATCAAGACCCAGCCAGAGAGGTAACATCTAGTAGGATAAACTAATTCCTATCTATAAAAATGGGAAGCCATGACAAACCTACTGCTAAACCACTTAGGAAGAATCACCCTGTGATTCTAATCACCCTGTGAAAAAATAATTACTCTCTCCTCTAGATCTAGGTCTTCCATAAGAGAGACCCTTCTGCCCAATTTAAGGCAGAACTTGGGGAAATGAGCTTTTTTATGCAGGACCCTCAGATTTTCTCTCCTCAGCAAAACTCCCTTTCCAGGATAACCTAGTGGCATTGAGAACAGAAAAGCATTGTCTCTTCAATAAATTTATGAAAAGTAGGGGCTGGGGATGTAGCTCAGTGGTGCTGCTGCCTTCTTGGCAAGTGTAAGGTCCCGAGTTCAGTTCTAGGTTCTGCAAAAAAAAAAAGAAAGCCAAGAATGGAACGCAGTGAGATCAGAGGCAGGAACATGTGACTCTTGTGTAGAAGGCTGCACAGCTGCCTTCTGTGCTGGCCCGTGTAGGCAGTGCCGCCTGTCAGGTCTGGCTTGTCCACTTGCTAACCTTCCAGCACAACTTTAGACACTTTTTGGTATACATAATGTTTTCTCATGTCTCTTGCGGCATTTATAGTATCTAAAGTTTTTCTTATTGTCTTATTTCTTCATATCAAAATTCACTTGTGATTGGTACACCTTTTTTTTTTTTTTAATGATTTTTGTCTTTCTCTGCATTAGGATTCTTCACTATGGGTTCATCTGTGATGTTAACATTTCCTGCTGCCATCTCTCTGGCTACTGTATCCATTCTACCCAGCCTACTTTGTGTCAAGCTAACAGTCTTAATAATTTTATGCTGATATGGTAGCACTTACCAACAATTTTATGCAGATTCTAGTAACATGACACCCCAGATGGTAGCTTCTGTTGGGTTGAGTCAAGGATATTCAGGATCCAGGAATTCCCCATTTTTCCTGATTTATCTGGGGCTGGGCCTTGCCTCTGAGTCTCAAGCATCTGCCCTTTTGTTTAAATAATTCAGACTCATGCCTCATCACTTCTCCTACCTGGGTGTTGGTAACACAGATCTCTTTCTCTGAAAGCCTTCCTCTCTGCGAGTCTACACAGCTGTCCTTTCTATATTTCAGCCCCCTTTCTTGTTCTATGAGATTAATTTCTGTGTTCTTGCAAAATAGTGTGAATTATTTGGGAACTTGGGGCAAGAAAGAGTTGCTGCAAGTTGTTTTTGGACTGTTGTCTTTAGTTAGAACTCCTGGAACTTTCTTTAATCTTTTTTGAAATAGGTAGCATATTCACACGATTGAAAATTTAAAAGCACAAAGAGCCTATTTTTGTAACTTGCTGTCCATTTACTCTCTTCAGAGCTAATCTGTAGAACCAGTTGCTCTCTAACCTTTTTGGAGCTATGACTTTATAAGCAATTATATACATAGTGATACCTTAGTTCATGAATGCAAACAATTTGGATTGCAAACAGAAGCATTTGGCATAATTTTGATTTTGTTTGCCAACTCTGCATTGAGTGACAAATACAACTATAGCAATCTTTTCCAAGATCATAGAACAAATTAAATTTTCTGAACCATGGTACCACTGTCTATTCTTTCTACATATACACACTCAGTGTTTGCAGTCCTTGCTTTGCTCTTGGTTCTGTACCTTATTTTCTTCACCTAACAATAGTATTAGATCATTTTGTGGGCAAGGGAACGGGAAAAAATGAGAAGTCGTGTCATACACTGATATAAATTCTCAATGTTGAATGGGATCATGCTGTATATATAAAATGTACCTATTTCACAATTTTAAAAAGATCATTTTAAAAGAACTACTTTTTAAAAAAATTGTAGCATCATATTCTGCATACTTTCTGCATAAAGTCTAAGTTTCTTTAAAGTTTTCCTCTTTACCCTCTTAGGAAAAAAAAGGTGGAATTATTCAAGAGGCTAGAAAGGTTTAGCCCTGCCATGAAGTAATACCCTGAGATTGAAACCCCATTCTCTGTCTTGTAGCTACTCTGTTTCTTATTTCCTTACTACCAAAGTTACCTGCTCTTCCCATTGCATTTGACTTTCCATCCATTTGCTGCTATGATTTGAAGCCACACCAAGGCTTCTTTAACCAACAGAGTGTGTCTAGAAGAGTCTGATACTGACCTTCCCTTGCTGCCTTTCTACTCCTATTCCATTTCTCTGGTTCATCTCTTTTCTCAGTGTACAGCTAAATCCAGGAGACTTGACCAGCTATTAAAAGATGGGTTTGGGTGTGAATTGATAGGAAGAAAAGCAAATGCACCTTCCTCTGTATTGCTGAGCCTCCCTGACACTTTATTGCAGCTGAAGAGTCATAGTGAGAAACTGGACAAAGAGCAAGCAGCCCTCGAGAAGATAGAATCTAAAGCAGATCCAAGGTAAGAGATTGCAGTACGCATTTATTTTTTCTTTAAAAAAAAGTAACTTCATCAATATTTGAGGATTTATTTGTTGGTGCCCAGTACAGAGCATCCAGAGATCATGGGTTCTGGACCATGTAGGTTAATTGCATGTAGCTATCCAGAAAGTGGTTACTGTGCTCTTGTGCCTGCTGAACTGTTGTTGCACCGTGCTGTTAACCACCTCTTTCCCAGTTTCCCCTTTTAACAGAAGTATTCTGTTTTTCTGTTGGTATTTTTTTAAGCAGTAATACCTTCATGGAAAAAAAAAACTGTAAGATGAAAGTCACCCTTGGGCTCCTGTCCCCAGCTTAGTTGTCACTGTAGTCATCTATTACGAGATTTTTATGTCTCTTGGGCAGAAATAATGCAGTCCTTTTTGGCAAAACCATTCTTCTATAGTTTTGTTGTTTGGTTTGCCCACCATTCCTAGATAAGATTAATTATATTTAGAAGAGAGGAGGTACTTAACATTCAACCTTTAACCTTTTATTTATTTATTTTTATCTTCAAAAAGTTTGGTTGGTAAAATCTGTCACTTATTTGGGCAAAATTGTGAAATCGTAAAAAGTTTCAGACACAGAATGAGCCCTTTTGGCTTGGTAGAGAATGCTAGCAAAAACTATCCACAGATCTCTTGGCTTTTTAATTGGAAACCTTTTATAATTTGGAGCCAAGTGTTATCACATACCTGATATTTTTATTTTCAAATTACTGCTTTTTTTAATAACCTTAAGCTACTTGTTTCCCTTTCAGAATGGATGTAAAAATGATTTTTTTGCCCTGCATGTAGATTAATTAGTATCATTAAATATATCCAGTACTGTTAAAACTCATTGATGTTTCTACATTTGACATTTTAATTCTGGAATCTGATGTTTGTTTAGATCTGCCTGATGGTCTTGAGTATATAAAGGAATAATAATATCAATTAAATGGAAGTCATTACCATTTGTGAAAAACCCACTAGACACTGGGGGTTGGGGGAGACAAAGGAAATTAAAAATGGAGGCCTTAAAAAGCTTCTGCACAGCAAAGGAAACCACCAACAGAGCGAAAAGGCAGCCAACAGTATGGGAAAGAATCTTTACCAGCTGTTTCTCAGACAAAGAGCTACTATCTAGAATATAGAAAGTTAAAATATCAGCCCACCCAAATTTAAAGACCCAGTTCAAAAATAGGCATCTGAAATGAACAGATACTTTTCAGAGGAAGAAGTAAGAGCAGCTAAGAAGTATATGAAGCAATAAATATTTCAATTAAAAAAAAAGAAATATATGAAGAGATGCTCAACATCGCTGGTCATTCGAGAGATGTAGATGAAAATAACACTGAGATTTCATCTCACTCCACAAAGAATGGCTGCTATTTCAGAATTAGCCAGCAACAAATGTTGGTGAGGCTGTGGAGAAAAAAGAACCCTTTTCCACTGTTGGTGGGAGTGTAGACTCATACAACCTCTGTGGAAATCAGTGTGGAGATTCCTCAAAAAGCTAGGATTGGAGGTCCTATTTGACCCAGCCATTGCTCTGCTAGGCATATACACAGAAGAATGAAAAGATTCATATCACAGTGACATATGTGCACCCATGTTTATATCAGCTCAGTTTGTGATTGCTAAATCTTGGAAACAACCCAAATGTTCATCAACAGGAACTAGATAAAAAAGATGTGGTTCCTTTATAGAATGGAGTATTATTCTTCCATTAAAAATGGTACGATTGAGTCATTCATATTCAAATGGATGTACCTTCAAGACATCCTCATAAATGAAATAAATGGGTCACAGATATGTAGATATCATATCTATTCTCTGGTATGAGAAAATGAAGATGTAAAAGTTCTAGTATATATGGTTGATATTGTGACATAGAAAATATTTAAAAGGAAAGAGAGTGTAGGGGTAAATAACGAGGGGAAAAAGAATGTGATAGTAATAAAAAGGGGAAACAAAGCTTATGCATATAGGGAGTGAAGGGTTGTGGGGTGGGTGGGGGAAGGGGGAAAAAGTGAGAATCAAACCATGTCGTATTCTGGTACAAACTCTCAATATTGAATGCTATAATGATGTGTATTCAAAGTGTACTGATAAAGATTTGAATTTTTAAAAAAAATAGAGGCCTTTCTAGCTGAGCTCTGGCTTTAGCTGTGATTCATAAAATCATAATAGCCTGTCATATTTTTTTTTTTGGTCTTTTCTCTTTAGTATTCTGCAGAACTTGAGAGCACTTGTAGCCATGAATGAAAATCTGAAAAGTCAAGAACAAGAGTTTAAAGCACATTGCCGAGTAAGTGTGGTCTGGTGTTGGCAGACAAACCAGAACTTCTGTGAACACTTTTGGTTTACCTCCATGAGCTATTGGGGCATCCTGTCTAGCACAGTGTGGAAAATGGACCTGTCATCCAGTTATGTTCCAGTCACTCGGGAACACCAGAGTGAGATGGTAACTGAGTACCAAACCCCAAATTAGAAAGGGTTGTCCAGTAAACAATTGTAACTAATTTACAAATATTTTTTAAGAAAAATCTTAAAGTTTTTTTTAAATATATCATATTTTGTTGACAGATGGCTTTTATAAAAATGTTAATGACATACCAAGTCAGGGCTGTAACTAAAAGCGTAGGATGCTGCATGCCTCGTGTCTAACCCAAGCTACTGCCATCTGGATGCTAGCATCTTAGCAGTGTGAAAGACCTGTGCACCGGTGACTGCAGCAAGAGGCAGCAAGTGAGGCTTAGCAGGTTGGGTGCGCTCCGAGGGAGAAAGGCCAGTCCTACAGGAGCTGTCAGGAAGCTGGATCTTAGGTCGAGGGAGATGGCAAGGTGGAAGATAAGGCGGGGGAGAGGAAGCAGATGAGCCTAACGGAAACCAGTCTGTACACTTCACATTCATGTCATGTGCAAGTGATTACTACACAAATCACTTGCACATGACATGAATGTGCCTTTTAGGAAGAAAAGACCTTTTCGACTGCAGGACAGCTACCTTCATCCTCCAGAAAAGAGCTCTATGAGGTTGAAAATAGGGATCAAAGCAGCTTGTTCCTAATTGGTTTGCCACTTGCAGCATAAACTCTTTCATGAAAGTGAAATCAGTAATATTTAGATAATTTCATCCAAATACCACCTTGCTCAGTTTTTATAAAAGTTCACATTGCTTTTAAAGGAGGAGATGACTCGGCTGCAGCAGGAAATTGAAACCCTGAAAGCTGAGAGAGCACCAGATGAAAAGGTAAAGGCCTGGCGGTCCTCGGGACTACCACTCGCTATTGGGGCCTGTATGGGACCCACTATATAATGCCAAAATGGACTTCCCTGCCTCTTAACCTCCTGAGCCTGTAAACAATTCTCAACTATTCTCATCCTGTGATTTTCTTAGATATGTATCTGTTTTTCTTCTCTGCCTTTAGGCAGTAAAAGGCAGCAAGGGATCTAAAAGGAGCAACACAGGTACCAGTTACCACATGGTACTACGGTTCTGACCTCCCGCTCTATCATGAGATGTCTGTCTGACCTACTTCCCATTCCACTTGTTCTGTAAATCTTCTTTCAGTTTGCAGTTTCACCCTCCTCCGCACCTGCCTGGGATATGCCCCTTCACAATAGAACAGGGAGCGTGAGAGAGGAGAGTGCTGGGATTCACGTTAGAGCCCCAAGACTGCAGGATCATTCTGATTGAAGGAACGCAGTCTGACCTGCTGGATCTCTGAATAAAGCCCTTGCTCTTCCGGGGACCTAGCGTAGGTTTCCACTGAACATTAAATTAAAAAATAGAGATGAGAAAATACACTCTGCTTCTCTTGCTGAAGATTATAGGTAGCCCTTTGATTTTGTTTTCTGTTCTCACACTTTACTCTCAGTTATTAACTGAGCGCCCCTGTGCTTAATAGATTGTGAGAATTAGGTGTGACCTGATGGCTTATGGATTGCACCTCTCACACCCTTATATTAAGGAGACCCCAAAGCCCTGAGGAGAGGAGAAGACCGGCAGCAGGGTCCTACAGCCAGCCTGGACTCTCCACTGACTGCTCTCCACTGCTGCATTGGTGATAAGAGCCAGGCTGTGGTAGAACCTCCAGCCCATTTCCACTAGTCCAGGTAGCTTCATGTCCCTATGGGAACAGCCTGGGCAGCACAGCTGAGACCACCACAGTGTCCTGTGCCATCACCACAGTCTGTCTTTATAACTGCTTCTCACATTTTGAGCCTTTGAGGCATGATCATCAGTTCAGCCAACCTCTGAGTTTACACAGATCATAGACATGCAGGATTACCTTTCCTCTTAGTACATCTTGTTAAAAGGTTGGTTACTTTCTTTTTTGTTGTTGTTGTTTTTTGTTTTTTGTTTATTTTTTTGAGACAGGGTCTTGCTTTGTAGTTCAGGCTGGCCCTGAGCTCAGCCTCAAACTCACATCACAGCAATCCTCCTGCCTCTGCCTCCCGAGTGCTGGGATTACAGGTGTGAGCCACCACGCCCGGCACTGTGGTATGTGGTGCTGATTGCTGCTGGGGGTGAGTCTCCACACCCATTATTGTGTTTGGTTAGCCAGGGAATCGAACCTTAAGCATCCTTATGCTTGCAAGACAGGCGCCGGAACCACTGAGCTCAATCCCTGGCCCAAAAGGATGCTTACTTTCAAAAAGAGCAATAATTTAGTTTGGTAGAGTTTGACTGACTGACCCTGAAGAACAATTTAAAATGCAGGGCTCATTAGATGGGCTTTTGGTTTTGGTTCTCTCTTTAGACATGCTGGATGAGCATCAAGACATTTCCTAGCATCATTGTTTTCGAGCCTCCCATAGCCGTCCTGCTAATGCTGTCAGCTTCCATCCTCTTTGCCTTTATCATGAAAGGTATTTATTCTGCTTTCATCTTTTCAGACTCTCTCCAATGGAGAGCCACATGGTGTGCTGACCTCTACCATGACTCACAATGTAAGTATCTGCCCATTCTCAGTGCTGTAACGAGCCTGTGGTAGCCAGCTTCACATTGTTTCATTAGTTTCTCAAACCTGCTTTAATGGTCTCCTCAGCCACCTCCACATCTGCTAGGCCTTTAGAGGCACTATGCCTTTCTACAAACCCTACAAACCTGGCTTCTCAGATAGAGACAAAGTCTCACCATAATATTTTACCATTCTGGTGGGTTTTCTCCCAGTACCACAGGGTGTGAGCAATTTGTCTTCACAGCAGAGAATGGGAGGCCTTTGCTGGTCTCTGTCTGTAATAAACCCCGAGGAGAAAAGAACAGGAAGAGTATGAGGAAAGCAAAGGCAAGAAAGCTCTACGTGCTGCCTCATTCAAGATGCCTCTTTGTAACCTGCTAAGAGAATAGGCCTTAGGACTCCCAACAGTGAAATCTCTTGGAGGTTGCCTGCAACTGAGCCCTTGGAAGACATCCAGTTACCATCTTGTATCTGTATGTGTCTCTGTGTATATGTGTGTAGATGCACACCTTTTGTAACTGTCTCTGAAGCAGAAAGCTTCTAGCTATAACCATTCAGTTCAGTGCAGGGATAAAATTGCCTTTCCACATAAGTATTATCCAGTAGAACTTTCTATGATGATGGAAATGTTCTGTGTCTGCACTAATATAGTAACTGCCAAGTACATGTAACTACTAAGCACTTGATATGTGGCTGCTGCAACTGAAAAACTATAGTTTGAAAAAAATTTAGTTCATGTAAATTGAAAGAGCTATATGTGGCTAGTAGCAGTTATATTGAACAAAACAGAAATGCAACATCATCTCCAAACAGACATAGAATGATGAACTCTTAACTGCCTGCCATGTCATCATCACAGTCCTTTTTTTAAACATTGAATTCAGCCAAGATCCCTAATCAAAGGATTGTTCATGATATGAAACATGATATGAAAGGGTATACAGGGTCTTACATGCAAATATACCTTAAACTTGATGATGTGACAGTAGAAGTTTGAATGGAGAAGATGTGGTAGTATATATTCATCTTGCAAAGACTTTTGGAAAATAAAATTTTCCATATTTGATAATTATAGCCTTTTATCAATTTTTAGGAGGACCTAGACAGGCAATACAAGGTGGAGAAAGAGAAACTTTACAAGATCCGCTTACTACAGGTGAGTAAAAGCCAAAACAAGCAATGTACAAATGCATCTAACTAGGTGTGAATGTCCTGTTGAAGAGCTAAGAAGTTCTGTTATATAAGAACTAAGGAGAAAAAATGAGGCTGCTGTTTACTAGACTCCTCTCAGGCTGGAATGTCATGCCATTGTGACTTAGTAAGAGGATCTCATATTGATATTTTACTTTTGTTATTATTGCTTTGAATTGAACTTTATCCTTGTGGAATGTAAATATTAATTTTGTTTTCTGCATGAAAAATTGATTCAAACAGGTTAAGTACTTGTTCCCAAACCACCTATTAAGCGTAGCTAAAAGCTAGCTAGACGGAAGCTGCAGTAAGACCAATAACTTGTTGGGGGCCCAAACCAGATAGTGGTGGGGGTGGGGTATATGAAATGAATTGGAAGGGTAGATTGAGGAGCTGCATGTGGGACTTAGCAGACTGATGTGGGAGTTTCTGACACAATGGCAGATACTTGTGTTACTCCCTGAGAAGCATAACAGAAGGAATGGGAAGGAAAATTTGAAAAGGAATGTTAATGAGATATCTAGAAATAGAAATATTTGAGAAGTGGTTGGTTGTTGGGTCCAGCTCACAAAATGGTTTTAGCTGGAGATTTGAGTGTCCACACTGTCTCATGATAGCTAAAGTTTATGAAAATGTAGAAGAGGTCCTAAGCCCTGATGAGCACACATCAGAACAAGATTTTAAAAAGGGAGGAGTTTGCCAGTGTGAATGAAAACAAACTGGGCAGGTGGAAAAATAAGAGCCCTGGATGCTGAGCAGAGCTCAGCAGAGAGCATGGGAAGTGCTCCTGAGAGTCAATTTGGGGGTATGAAGCTGAAAATGTCCACAGTGACAGTCTGAGTAGTTCTGTGGCCATTAGGTGGGTTGAAGTGTTCCTAGAGGGGTCAGTACAACCTCTGAGTATGGGTGTTTTCATTGAGGTTGCTATAAAAAGAGCAAGAGACTGGAGGCTGAAGGTATTTAAGGAAGGACTTTTTAAAGTGAAGGACCTGAGCATCTTTAAATGTTGAGGAACCAGTAGAGAGGGTAAGTTTAAGATGGATGGATGATGGATGGATGGATGGATGGATGGGTAGGTGGGTGGGTGGGTAGGTGGATGGATGGATGGATGGATGGATGGATAATAGAAAGAGAGATAGAGAAACATTATAAATAAAGTGCAAAAAGTAAATAGTCATATTTTGGGTACCATCAGGGATAGTAAGGATTGAACCCCAGGCCTTCATTCTGGGCCACATCTTTAGCTTTTATTTTTTTATAATTTTAAGATAGGGTCTCACTAAATTATACAAAATGTACTCTTACCTTGCAGCTTCCTTTCTCCTGCCTCCTAAAAAACAGTTGTATCAACGATTCCTGAGGGGAAAACCACTATCAATTCCTATAGATAAATTTAATATATGGTCCCTATAATTCTCGTCAGAGGGAATCATGTTCCTCCTTTGGCCGTGTTGTGTTCCTCGGGGGAGGTCCATGGTCTTCCTGCCTATAGGCTTGTATTTTACCAGTGAGTTAAAGGTGTGCATCTAGTGCCCAAGTCTAGCAGCCTGAGGACTAGGGGGAATGAAAGCACCAAAGAACAGCACACTGAGACCCTGCCGGGTCCTAGGATCATAAATCTCAGGTGGTGAGAGCTGCATGTATGCAGCTATAGCAGCCATCCCTATGTGCCTCAAATTACACTGTCCTCCACATACAGTCAGTGCAACAGGTTCCTGAGACCATTGGAAAGTATAGATAGAACTGTAGAGCTTTTCAGTCAGACAGAAATTTAGAATATATGACATGGAGGTAGCAGGGTGGCATAAATTCCTGCTATTTGGAACACATTCCTTTTATTGCCAGCCTCTGCCTGACAGTAGCTCAGGGAGCAGCCTTGGGTCCTGGTGGCCTCTCTGTGGGCTCTATCCATAGAAGTCTATCCCAGTCAGAATCTTTATATCCTGGTCTATTATCCTGATGCTTTCTGTGGTTCTGTGTATAGCACACTTCCTCTCATATGTTATGGAGTCAGAAAATCAATAAAAATCTCAGGTTAGGTCCTCGAGCCAAAGGCAGAATGTTGTTCCTGCATTCTAGGGCATATGATTGAGCTCAGGTGGGTTGGGGAAATGTTTTAGTCCCTAATAAGTAAGGCCTTTTACCAAGTAAGTTGTTTTTCTGTCCCTTTAGGCTCGAAGAAATCGAGAAATAGCAATTTTGCATCGCAAGATTGATGAAGTACCCAGCCGAGCTGAGTTAATACAGTATCAGAAGAGATTCATTGAACTGTACCGCCAGAGTAAGTGTATCAGCCACACAAACTCTCAAGGCTGATGAGAGACAAGTAGCCTGGAACTCTGTCTCAATTTAGCAGGGTAGAGGATGCACCAGAGTAAGACCACAGATGCCACCCCAGAAATGGGTTTGTTTCATGTCAGGCCACATTGTGATCCCAAGAACCGCACTGTAGAGCTGTCAGCCAGGGGAGCTCCTAGGGTTATGTACTGAGCCTATCTTCATTCTGGTCAGTCATGTGGCCTTCCCATGAGCTCCTACTCCACTTCCCTTCTTTGTGTAGAACATGGGTTCTCACTAACTGGTCCTTGCTACTGACATTCTTCCTAATGTGGTCTTCACCTTTAAAAACATCATGTTCACCCAGTAGTTCATGACCAGTGTCTCCTCAGCCTAAATCAATGACTACATCCTAACAGGCTCAAAACGGCCCTCTGGCCTCCCATTGTCTCTTGTTCCTCTGTGTCCTGCCATATCTGTTCTCACTTGAATGAAATGAGTACTAGCTGGCTCATGGCACCTCAAGTTGATTACTGGCTCATCTGATAATGTCACTTCTCACCTGATAGATCTTCAGGAGTTCTGCTGGGCTTACTGAGTCATCCTCTTCCCTTAGTGTGCTTGGGATTGGACCCCCAAGTTCAAGTGCCTCAAAGGCCGAGTTCTGTTTCCTGTACCAAACCCTCATGGTGGCTTCTCTAGTCTGCGTATTGCCTATGTGCAGATCAGAGTTTCGACATCTTAGTTGTGACTTCTCTTTGACCTGTGCCCAAATCTACCTCTTCTGTGAGGCAAAAAGTCCTTCAGACTTCAACTGAGAGTCAAGCTCATCCCAGGCTCTCTTCCCCAAGTGAGAACCAATCATCTCTTTTCTACACTCCACTCTCGCAAACTGCCATGATACCCAGAACTGAAAGAGGTAAAAGATTGAATTTAGCTTCCACTTTCCTTGAGCTCAGATGGACCCAGGTATCTCTCTGTGACTCCTCCTATTTGCCAATTCTGTTTCTTCTTATTTCTTAGTCCACTTCTTCCAGATGAGATGGCTCCAGCTTCTTCTCATCTCTGTCCAAAATCTAATTCGTAACACTTACCTAAGCGATCCTTCATTAATATATGGTTACTATAAAAAATCGTAATATGTAATTGCTCCACATAGCTTGTTGGTTTACTTTCATTAGTCTTCACAAAGCCCCACATGGTCCGGCTGCACCCTCCTATCCAGCTTCCCCCTGCACTCATGTAGGGCCCCTACCTGACCCATGTGTGTGCCCTGGGTCTGTGAGCCACTCACTTGGCATTTTAAGAACTCAGCTCAGAGTTTGTGCTCTGGCCTGGCTTCTCATACACCCTTCCTGGTCCAGGCTTAAGCACTCGTCTTCCTTGGGTTCAGGTTGTGCTTCCTCACATTTTGCTGTGGTGAGCCGCCTGGGCTTTCAGCCAGTCTTTGGACACGATTCGGCTGGTTAGAGATGGAGTGTCAGTGCTGACAGTTTTTCAGAAAACAGGTTTTTTCCTTAACCTAAATCTTGCCCATTAATGTTTTCTCTCCTGCTTGGAAGCTTTTGCAGTAATACTTTGCATTAGTATGTGTCAGAATGAATTCCACATATTAAAGTCATTTCTTAGAGGCATGCTTATATCAAAGCCATTCCCA
Organism: Petromus typicus; assembly: GCA_004026965.1. Lineage (NCBI taxonomy): Eukaryota > Metazoa > Chordata > Mammalia > Rodentia > Petromuridae > Petromus > Petromus typicus. The sequence goes on along the minus strand of PVIR01001555.1, from coordinate 20,690 downwards.
ATCAGGTACCAATTTTTATTACTATTATGTGAAATATCCTCAGTCCCAACCCAGTTCTTAAGCTGATTGGGGAATGGTGACTGGTTCATTTATGGTAGTGTTGTATGACCTTGGCTCTGCAGTGCCATCACCTGGGTCCCCACTGCAACCATCCCCTTTTCATTAGTTGTGAGCCTTTAAAACTGCATCAGGTGATTGGATTTACACACTGTGGGGTTTCCCAACCCACGTAGACGTCAGTCCAGCACTGTGCCTCATTGGTGAAGGTGTTGAGGTCAGCGTGTTAACCGTTATACTCAGGTGCTGATTTCTTTCCATTTACAGTTTCAGCAGTGCACAAAGAAACCAAGCAGTTCTTCACTTTATATAACACCCTGGATGACAAAAAGGTTTATTTGGAAAAAGAGGTGAGAATCTTTATGAAAAGAAAATAATTTAATGAGACAAACAAGTAACTCCAGAAGTTCAAATGGACTTATACCTGACTGGGATGGATACATTCAGTATAAGTAGATAATAGTACTTCGTATATACCAAGAGTTTATCACCAGGAAGTTCAGATTCTTTGGCACTGCATCATCTGACGTGAAGTGAGGCTGCTGGTTGGCTATTCTATAGTGCCATCATGTTAATTGACATTATGTACAGTGAGAAATACTACCATGAAAGGAAGTAAGTGTGAGATGTGAATCTGGGGAAATGAGAGTTTTAAGAGAAAGGAGAGACTAGTGCCGGGCGTGGTGGCTCACACCTGTAATCCCAGCACTTAGGAGGCAGGGGCAGGAGGAATGCTGTGATGTGAGTTTGAGGCTGAGCTCAGGGCCAGCCTGAACTACAAAGCAAGACCCTGTCTCAAAAAAACCCTAAAAAAAAAAATAAATAAAAAATTTAAAAAATAAATATATATATATATATATATATAAAGAGAAAGGAGGGACCTGCTCAATGAAGTGGGGTTAGTGAGGGGTCTTGTTATAGCTTAGGTAGAGAAAGTGGTTGTGTGATCATCAGTGCAAGGCTAAAAAAAAAGACGTGAATGAAAATGCAGAGCAGAGGCAAAGAGTTGATGTGGGCACTGGTGCCTCCTCCATCTTCCTCTGACCCTCCCCCTCAGTGTAAAGGCACTCAGGATTCAGGGCCTCGCTGTGCCAGACACGATGGTCAAAGCAGGATATGCAACAGTGTTTAATAAAGGGACAACCACCTTTGTGGACGTATTGAACTTAAATTTAGCTTCATTTTCCTTACCTCTAAAATGGGGTTCACATTCTGCTAGTGGTGATTATGATCAGGACAGAATGAAGCAATCTAAGATCCTTGCACATAGTAGAGTCTCAATACATATTAATTCCTACCCACCCTACACATTAATGGTGATAGAGCTCAACCTACAACAATAAAAAACATTTTTGTAAGTACTTTATTAAGATCAATATTATAGATCTACCTGCTACCTGAACTCAAAGCATCTGTAATTTTTGTTATTTATGTTGCCTGTTATAAATCAAATCAAACTCCTTGGAGTCATTAAAGTTTATGTTTCTTTATCTAGGCTTTGAACATCAAATAAATAGCAGGCATTTGATTAATGTTTGCATAATTAAGTGCATTTGATGAAATTTGTGTCAGACCTAAAGGGCAGCTCTATCCTACCCTAGCTCTGAGGATTTCTACCCATGAGGGGGAGGCTTGCCAGCCCTAACCTAGAGATGGGCCAACCCCTTCTCCGAAGCCTTAACCCCATGGCCCTTCCTTCAGCAGCAGTGATTGAAGTTGTATTCTTTTAACCATTGTAGGGTTGGCTAGGGATGGCGGAAGTCTGAAGTAATTTTTAAATTCCAAGTGATATTAACAGTTAGAACTTGGCATTTGAGTTGTATGTTTTATTCTAGATTCATTCATGCTTGTGATATTTTAGCTTTAAAACCACTCTGTCTAGTATAAAGGACAAAAATATTATTTCCACATTGCAAACTGTGAACTTGAGATTCATATAAGGAATTGTTAAATACACTGCCAGAAGAGAACCTAGGTTTCTGGATTCTAGACTCAGAGTGCTTCCTGGGTTGTATCAATAAGGCTTCTACTGTGGGGGCTCAGAAGGGCCTCTAAAAGGGGCCAAGAAAGATGGATTCCTTCAGAAGTTTTCTGCATTAACCAGCAGCTGGGCACACTGGGTAATTCTGAGGAAGAGGGTAGGAGAGATACTGTGTTCTTTACCTCTGTTGCAGCAAACTCCCTTCTGTGCTGGTAACCCTGAAAAGAAATTGTGGTGTTCAGCAGTACAGAAACTGGCTGTAGCTTTGGCTTTCCAAAAGTCCTGGCATTAACTTAGCATCTTCCCAGCTGGCATTCAAGGCCCTTCAGAATCTGTCCTCTTGCATCCTGTGGTAATGCATAACAGGAAAAGAAATCTCTTGTAGATGGGTATTCCCTGAGGAAAATTATGAGACTAAGAACATGTTTCTTTGTTTTTTCTTTCATGTTACTTTTGTCTGCATAAATAAGATGTGTGCTCCTTTTGGAAACACTATCTAGAGTGGAGGCGTTTTTTGTGACTGAGGTAACGTGAGAGTCTTTCAGCCTCTTACTTAGAGTTTTGATTTTTTGTTTGTCTTTTATTTCCGCAGATTAGCCTACTCAATTCAATTCATGAAAACTTCTCACAGTAAGTACAGTCTATCCTTCTTCCTGTAAATACACTGTGACCCTGTGCTTTATATTCACCTACCTTGCATTACCGTAGTGTGACAAAGAAAGGTAAACTGAAGATATAATGCCAGACATGTACTTCAGAGGACACCAATTTCTGCTGAAGACAGATGTATCTTGGTTTACATTCCTTAAGTTCTTCAGAAATATAATAATTAAATTTTTAAAACTCCAAGAAAGAACTCAGTGAAATGGCTAACTTTGAAATAATTTGACTTTGCCTAGTCTGAATATCCATTTTGCCTTGCTAAGACCTGATTAATACCCTTTGTTCTTGAGCTTTAAAATTTAAATAACAAAACCTGTATAATTGGCAAAAGATATTTTTAAGCTTTGCAGAAGATTTTGTTTTTAAGTTAAAGTACATCTTCTAAAGTACTTTATTCAGGTATGAATTATTTTCATCCAAAAATTGGGTAAAAGGCTCACCTGTACCCAGATCATACGTGCCTTCAAGCATGTCTTGGCAGACTGGCCCAGCCATGACCCAGCAGCCATGGGCTGGCTCCGTGGAGAGCAGATTTTCTTGTGGCTCTTGGTAGGGACACTTTGAGACCAAAATCTTTATAAATTACAAGCTCTAGGTTTTAAGCTGCTTTTTCTAATTGGAAACCAGTTCATAACCACCACAGGTCCCTGATAGATTTGGATTCAATTAGTATCTTCCAGCCAAATGACATTTCTAAAACTGGTACTTTATTTTCCTTTTCTGATAATTGAGAGAGCCTGTAATTGAGGGTCTTTGTGAAGAGTTCTGCTCCGTGCACCAACAATTTGAAAAAATTCTCAGTCTCTATTCTCCCTCTGTAGAGCTGGAGGGGAGAAGAAAACATTTTGGCACATCAGATAATCTACTCTTTTAGCTGCTACTTCTAGTAGTGGGATCCAAATTGTTTATCCCTGATTTTAGGAAGGTTAAGAATATGTTTACAAATCCTGAACAATGTCTTTCAGTTCTCACATTTCTAAAAACCAAATTATTTCGCTTTTTAAGTAGTAATTCTATAATTCAGGGTAAATAATATCTGTTAATGGTGGTCTTATTTTAAAGAAAACATATGTTGGATAAGAAAATTATAGAAAAAATAGGAAATGAAAGATTAATAGATCGGAGAGCAGACTGATTTTCATACCTCCTTTGAGGTGTAGAATCCTTAACTCCCCAGGTTTCATGGGGCCCAGTGTGTCCACTGGCCTTTGCAAAGGCCATCTGCTCTTAGACCACAGTCTAGGAAGGGACTACGTCTTTTTCATATCTGCCATCTCCTGTGTGATTCCTCTGCTGTTCTGTTTCAGAGCCATGGCCTCTTCTGCTGCCCGGGACCAGTTTTTACGTCAGATGGAACAGATTGTAGAAGGGATTAAACAAAGTAGGATGAAGGTCAGCTGACTTCTTTCTGTATTGTAGCGGTTCTGTGGGGTTAGTGGGTGGAGTGGAGTGTGTACTCCATCCTGGCGGCACTTCTTTGTTTCACCAGGCAGCTGACTTTGCACAAGGCTCCTTGCACCGAGAGGTTCAAAGGTTGTTGTTATCAGTACTTTCTTCATACTGAAAACCCACTGATCCTTCTGAGCCCCCTCAGTCAATATTGCAACCCTGTGTTACAGATCAGAGACTCTTTCCCCAGCAGACTTCCTCTCTCATCCAGTCACTTTTTCATCAGATCTCTGTTTCCTGACATTCTGTTTCTAGAGCTTCATTCCCTAGGAGTCTGGAATCTAGAGTGTTTGGTTTTCCATATCTCCACTGACTCATAAAAACAAATAATCACTGAACTGATTTCTGCTAGAGTGAGAAGAAATTGAATATCAAAAGTCAGAAGAGAATAAAGAGGAGCCTACAAAGTTATAGGAGCCCACAGAGCTTTGCTGAGACTCACAGAGTGTGGGGATAGCATGGGTGTCCCTGACTGTGTGAAACCTAAGTGAGCCCACTTTATCGGTAAGAAGGTGGACTTGCTGACAGCTTAAACTGATGGCATGCACACAGCTCTAGTTTCCGACTGTATTTCCAGAGAAATCCTAACAAAGCCTTTCAAATATTTTTTGCTTTTGGTCCTGTGTAAAAATGCTAACAGACTGTAGTAGTCCTCGGATTCTACAGTAAAATGTTTATGGAGATTTAAAAGTGTTTCCTCTCATGATCTTGAGGTAGAGTGAGTACTTCAGTGAGGTCACTATGTAAACACATGAAAAAAAGAACTGCCTTAGGTCCTGTCATCCTAAAAAAATCTTTTATAAGATAAACAGGCTCGCTGTAATCTCATCTTGTGAGTCTGAGCTAAGGATAAAAAGTGCTTCATATTCCTTTCTTTGTAGAAAAATGTCATTGATGTTTTCATTAATTACTTCAGGGAAATCATGTCAAAGAGATACAAAGAATCACTAGTGAGAAACCTGATTGCTACCACTATTCAACCACAAAAATAACAACACGTGCCAGTTACATATTAGGCAGGACAGAGTAAATGAAGTCCCTTCTTGATGATGTGGAGTATGAAGTAGATGGAACCTGACTGCCCAAAATCTAGTGACAACCCAGATCTCACTGTGGTGGAGTTTCCACCGTGCTGCTGCTTCTCAAGGACCTGCCCTTGATCCTATGAAAGAACAGCAAGAACTTACTGGACTTTGTTCCTTTGTTCCCCTTCCTGTTCTTCATTGCTGGGGAGAAGAATAGTTCTGACCCCTTCATTCTTTCCACCTCCCCCAGCCTCATGCTCTTAGCGTCTTAATGCTGGCCAGTGAAAGGACCTGCATGGTGTCTCTCCTTCATTATGGTGAGACCTGTGGAAGAAGGGACCCCAGGCCAACCAGGGCTTCTCAAGTCTGTCAGCTATATCCCAACCCCGTGATAGCAGTAGCACTTTCTCTCTGTTAGAACAATCAAAACTTCCTTTAGACATTGTCAAATGCCTCTGGATACAAAAAGCTCCTAGTTTAGAATGAGCAATCTGTTCATTATGAGGTTGTATGTAATGACAAAAGTCAATTGTCATGGGTTAATGTTCAGTTAATGAAAGAGTTTGCTGTCCAGAATTTCAGATGACTGACTTGGATTTATAATTTATTTACTTGGATTTACTAATTTCTGCCCTGCACTGGGGATCAACTGCTGGGATTATTTCAGACATTTGCCCCACCGTGTGGGATCTTAAACTACAAGAATTGGTGTACTCAAATTATTGATCTTAAGACTTACTGGTACTTACTGAGATTTAAGGATGTCTGCCCTGCCCTGTGTAATCTTCAACTATAGGGATTATTGTAAGACTACCCTGTTTTATGTATGCTAGGATTATGGGTGTGAGGGCTTGGTACCAAATAAAGGTTCGGTGAGCTCAGTATATAGACTTTTCTGCTACCCATTCTGCTGGTGCAGTATTTGACCTTTGTCTGCTGCTGCTCAGCATATTAAGAGTTGAGCCCAGGCTCAGCCTTTTTCTCAAGGTTCCAACTTTGTTGTTTGCTCCTTGTTAATCCTTTTGCTGTGGGATTTATGGGGGGATTAGAGTTTGCTACGAGGGTTCTGGCTGTATCCTCTTCCCTGGACTCCCAAGGTTGTTTGAATAAATTTTAGGACCACTGTGATGTACAAATAATTCAGGTAATGTCTAAAATTTGTAGAAGCAGAGCACTGGAAAGGAATCGATGAAAATGTTAATGGTTGCCTTTTGTATGCTGTCAGCAGCTTTTGTCAGAAGGCATTTTTTATCACCCACCATTTCCCAAAATGTATTCAACAGATGGAGAAGAAGAAGCAAGAGAATAAAATGAGAAGAGACCAGTTGAATGACCAGTACTTAGAACTACTAGAAAAGCAGAGACTATACTTTAAGACTGTGAAAGAATTTAAAGAGGTAAGAGTAAAGTTGCACAGACGTGGTAAGGTAAAAATAAGGTTTATGTTCACCTTAGGATGAGCTTTGCAAAACAAGAGGAGGGTGTTTTTATTTGTTTTTATTTTTATTTTGGTCTCCTTGTTGTTTCCTTATCTGCGGTGAGAAGTAGCATGGTATGATCTACCAGTACAGTATGGTATGTGGTAGCTGAAGATTGCATTGTTTTCTGACCTATCTTTAGAATCAGCAGTGATAACCTCAGTTCATGAATGCTTCTGTTTGCAAACAGTAACATTTGTAAATGAAAGCACTAGGCAGAATTTTGCTTCCATTCACAAACTCCACATCAAGTGACAAACTTGGCTACAGCCGTCTTCCCTACACAAACATAGCTATCTTCCTCAAAATCCTAAACCTAGATATGACTGTAGGCACATCACATCTTTATTTTAATTTTTCTAACTAAATAACTAAATAGCTCCATTAACCTACCTCAAGGCCCCCTTGGAAGGTGTTTCCTATGGATGCACATAGAGAATGAAACTTCCCTCCTGCCAGTCTCAAGCTGAGGATGGAACTGGAGAACCCAAGTAGGAAGTGTGAGAACACTGAAATGTGGCAGGCCTGGGTATGAATCCTGCCTTTCCTACTTAGCAGCTGGGATTGGACAGTGACACATCCCTGTGAGCCCCAGCTGCCTCTCTAGTGAGTTCTGTGGGTCAAAATGGGAGAGAGAGAATATCCAGCACTGTTACTGGCACCTACTAGCACCCAGCATCCAACTGAATTTTGTTTGTCCCTGTTTTTTTCTCTGCATTTGGCTGGAGGAGTCTTTATTTTTCCAGAAAGAAGGGTGTATGCCTTTTTATTAAAAGATTTTCCACAAAAAGAGAGAGGACAGACACAGACCAGCAGACAGACTACATTTTGTTACATGCCAGGGTTTCAGAAGCTTTATTTCCAGGAACTCATATCTTCCTGACCTAAATCAATGAGCTTCTGGTAGTTCAGAAGCTGCTGAAAATACAGAATTGTTAGATACATGTTACATCCTGGACTTTGATCTAGGGAATAAGAAACGTAATCTTCCCATGGCAGTAATTTTGTTCTTATTTCTTAAGATTTTCTTCTCTTCCCATCTTTTCCTTTTCTGCTTGTCCTTTCCCCTTTTAGTGCGATTTTTAACTTTTGGGAATCACAACCTGAAGCATTTCAAGGCCATAGTTACCCTTTTAAATGTGCTTCCAGCTCCTAGTCATAAACTAAATTGTAGAGCAGACCTAGTTGCTGTCCTCAAAGAGCTTATATTGTTTTGGGAGAGAAAAATAAGAAGCTAACCAATAGAAATAAGCAAACTCTTGTAGGAAAGATACAAAATAATTTCCAAGATTGTTATGTGAAAGAACCAGTTCGTATGGCCTCTTTAGGGAAGGACTCTAGGCAGACCAGCACTTAGCTGTGGGGAAGCAAGCATATGCTACTATGCATAGCACAGGGCATTCCTGGCCAAGGAGAGGTTGGGAGAGAGGTGGGAGCTGAAGCCTCACAGATTCACTGGGAAAGCTAGCAAGAAACAAATATGACGTGCTGCTCCCCTCCATAGTGCTTTCTTTTCTTTAACCCAAGTAACTCAAACAGAGAAAAGGCTGAGAGAGAGGAGTTACTTTTCAAATGGTGCTTAGACACTCCAGTACTGCCCTTTTGATAGTATCAAAACAAAAGGCAAGTTGTGGGAGATAGGTATAAGCTACCAGAGACAAAATAGATAAAAATAAAATGGAAAAGCTCATTCTTGCACTGCAGGCTTTCAGGGCTGAAGGCTTAGCGTGACTCTCAAGGGAAATATTCCTTCCAAGTTATTAGCCTTTAAGATTCTCCATGATCCCTACCTGGAGCCAGCTGTTACTACCTCAGAGGTCAAGTCCCCATGCCTGGGTTCTCTTCAGTCCAAAGATAGATGGGGTTAGGTATATTCTTATATGTTTTATTAAATATATTTTACTTTCTAAAAAATAATTTGTTCTTTTGGTATTTCATGTGAAAATTTGCCCTTAAAAATCATGATGGTAGTGATAGTCTTTAAAAAAAAAAAAATTTAACATCCACATGTCAGCATTTCAAATCCTTAAATTTTCTCCCACCAGCTCTACTGAGATAATTTGGGGTCACTATGGGTGATGATGAGTTGGCTGTGGAACTTTCTCCATATTCCCAACTTCCAGCCAGAGTAATTCTGCTGCTTTTCTGTTTGAGACATTGAATTCCAGACTCAGATCCCCTTTGTGGTAGAAAAAGCTGGAAAATCAGACTTTCATCCCCAGCAGTGTCTTCTCTCAGAGTCCTCTGCCCTTTTCCCCTGCCTCTTCTTACCTGTTGGGCCTTTTCGTTCTGTGTTCTGAATTGTCACCTCATGCCGACCAACCCTGTGGCATTTGTACTAAGGAGTAATTATTCTTTATGCAAAGCACAGTGTTGTCATCCAGATCATGGCCATTTGCTACTTTCACAGTTGTGTTTACTGGGTTTTGTTTAATCTGATTGAGCACCACTAACGCTCCCTGAATACTCATTAGACACCGTGTCGTGCCCTCATCCTACTAGCCACTTCTGATATCAACATCTTCTTGATTAGAGACATTGGATTTTTCTCAAAAAATTACTTGCTCACTTTCAGAATATGACTTAAAAGTCTGCCAGGACACAACATACATTATACCCTGAAATTACCTAAATATTGTATTATATGAATTGATTGTGTCACTAAATTAGTTTCTCAAAAGTCATAAAACTAAAATTTAAATTCTAGAATGGCACTGATGAGTGCAGACCCTGTTTTTTACCGAGCTACCTTTGGAGACAATCTCAAGTGAGCTGAGCTCACTGCTAAGTACTGTAGCTGGTACATGGTGGGCTGGTGGACTGCAACAGGAAAGAGCGTGGTTTCTAGTAGGAAAAAGAGAAAGGTGATAGGATATTTCTCCTTCTCTGAAAAGAAATTCCTAAGGGGTCCTTTTTGTATTCACTTTGAAGAAACAGATGATATCATTCTGTACTCTGCCAAAAGCTTCAGGGAGATTTCATCAAATTTAATCAGTGCTCACATGTAGCAGGTGACACAACATAGGATATTTTCACTGAAAAAACTCATACCCAATTGCAGTGTTATACAGTACAAATTACCCCTGGTAGGGGCTGTTTATGGTAGAAGGTTTTTAATGGTGCTAAGTTGTTTTTCCCTCATTTGAAATGTGAGATAGAATAACAATTGAAATTTATTTAGTGTTCTGTATTTTTATTAGGAAAATCTCCAAAAATATACAGAAATAGAAACAATATAATCATATAACTGCCTCTTTCTGTTCCATCTCTTTCTCTTTTCATTCATTTTTTTTAAAAACTGGATAGTCCTTCTCAAGCAAATCTTAAAAATGCATATTAGAGACCTTTTACTTTTATGATTTAACAAATGGACCCCAGCATCAGTTTCTTTTCTTATCCCCATAGAATATTAAACAACTCTCCCTCTTAAAAAATAAAAAAAAGTGCTTGATAAGTTTTAGAGCACCATGTTTCTTTCAATATAACAGAAGACCCATGCTTGTCCTTGGCATAGGATCCCAGCTTTCCAAGTGGAAGATAAATCTAAATTCTCTGGCTGAACCAGCATTTGTCTCAGAAGGCCAAGGTTGCTCCCACAGTGCCACTTCAAAAGTGGCCGAACAAGCAGAGTTAAGACCTTAGCCTAGGGAGTAGGGAAACTGACTTTGGTAGTCTTGGATGCAGAAGGTCCAGAGGTGAAAGTTTTTCTCCCATAGTAAATGGGTCTGCATGAAGGTGTGGCCATTAAACGCCTGATTACTGCCACATCTGGGTCCTGTGTGTTAGGTTGGGATTGTTGAATGTATGCTAGCAGATGGAAGTATTGAGCCAAAAGGGCAATGGAAATCAGGTTGTTGGGGAGTGCATAGTGAGTTTTCCAAAGAAGGAAAGATGTCGAGGTGATGTTATGACCTGTGTTTGGATGTCTTCACCAAACCTTGTGCTGTCGTCAGTAAGACTTTTGCAGAGGTGGCTGGATCCAGAATATATGATGCTGGAGTTAAGGATGTACAATTACTAATCAGTCTACTGATCAGTTTGGCAACTTGTCCTAATCCAGGTAACTAGATAGGCTATAACAGGGGCAGAAAAAAAAAAAAAAAAACTGCTAAGGTCTGTTGGACTTGCTTCTTCACTACTTTTTTGGCTTTGCTACCTTCTGCTCACCATGAACTATTTGCCCTCTGCATTGTCTGCTGTGCCACCCTGCCTTTGGAGCCAGCCAACTATGGACCGAAACCTCTACAAACTAAACCTTTCCTCCTTTAACTGTGGGTGTTGAATATTTTGTCTCAGAAGCGAGAAAAGTAACTGCAACAGGTGACTTGCATTTCACAAGAAGAGATGGCCAATGTTTTCCCTCAGTGATATCCCTCAGCGTGTGCAGTCACACATTTCATACAACTCATGGGATGAGGGGTGATGAATACCTCTTGTCCTGTTTCCAGTGAAATTCTTTCTTAAAGCTGAGGACAGTCCTTGCTTTCAGTGTTGTTACAGTATGTGTGTAGGTTTTTTTCCCTGTATACCCTAGGGCTGCCTATCTTAATCCTTAGGGTCATATCTCAAGGCCCCTTCTAATTTCTCACTCAGACTGGCAAATAGGTGTATGCTTTTCTGCTTCTGACTTATTGAATATTTTAGAAACTTCAAAGACTTTTAGAATGACACCGTTTAGTCTTCTCATCCTTTCTTGTTATCTGACAGTCTAGAAGCTCGGCATCATTGTACTTGCTTTGGTTTTTTGTGTACATCAATAGGTCTTTAAGAAGTTTCATCATGCTGATGTGTGGGTTAGTCATTTTCATCACTATAGTTTAGTTGGTCAGAAGGTGTCTTCTATGGAAATAGGGGGAAAGACAGACCACCTGGTTGCTGATGTCATCGCCACCTCTAACACCCTTTCTGTTTCTCCTCTAGGAGGGCCGCAAGAATGAGGTGCTGCTGTCCAAGGTGAAAGCGAAGGCCTCCTGATCATTCCCTGATATTTTTGTAGGTCACTAATTTTTTTAAATGTCATGTAACAACTACAAGACATGAAATGGTTCTGAAAGCAGCAATAGAGAGGTACAAATGTATTCATTTCAACTCCCTGAAAGTTTTCCATCTCCTGTTTGCTACTATTTCATCTTTGTTAGCTGTTGATGGAATCAAAAATGTAAACACTGGCTTGGATAACACCCGCTGTCCTATGAAGAAACATGGGCAGTACTTCTTTACATGTACTCCAGTAACATTATCTCTCCAGTAACATTACACTTATCAAGATACCTGTATTTTTAATAGAGTCTGAATAAAGAGTCCTTTTGTTCAGCAAATATTAACTGAGCAACCAGAGAAATAAGCACAGAGGGGGGATTTGTTAGTACATAAATCATACTCCCTAAATCCCCTCCCCCCACATTCAGCAAATGGCCCCGAGAGCAGATGTAGCACACTGGACATGAGAGCTTGGCCATCTGAGGTTTGTTTTTGTTTCAGTAAACAGAAGGCTGTTGAGTGAATCATCTGCCCTTCACTTGCCCCCATGCTTTTTGTGCCTGGCTTCTCAAGCCAGCAGGCATAGATGACATACATAGTAACTTGAGTGAAAGCTCAGTTTCATTAGTTTAATCCTTATGTACGCCTTAGATTCATTTCACAAAAAGGTTGAAAGTGGGCCTCATACTGAGGATGTTTCCAAAATAGTTATTCCTTTCTGTGTCTTAGTTGTCATTTGGGTTACAGGCAACGTGTAGATAGGCTTTCAGATCCTTTTATTGAAAGCACATTTCATGTTCCTCCCCTGCAGAGAGGTCATTGTCTGATCAAAGAGAGAGATATACACTGTACTGACTGCTGTGAAGGCAGGCAAATTGAAAGACAGTAACAGGTACTGTGGGGTACAGGGAGAAGTGGATTATGCAGAGGTACAAGTCTTCATGGACAGGCAGCTGATATTTGGGCTGGATTTGTAGGGGAAATAGGATGTTCCACAGAGATAGGAAATAGTTTTTGATCAAGCTACACTGATTGAAACTCAAGAGGGTGTAAGAAGGTACAGAGTAGGGGCCGGGGATATAGCTCAGTGGTTCCAGCACCTGTCTTGCAAGCTCAAGGATCTGGGTTCAATCCCCAGTAACCACATAACAATACTGGGCGTGGAGACTCACTCCAGCAGCAACCAGTACCACATGCCACAGTGCCAGGTGTGGTGGCTCATGCATGTAATCCCAGCACTCAGGAGGCAGAGGCAGGAGGATTGCTGTGATGTGAGTTGGAGGCTGAGCTCAGGGCCAGCCTGAACCACAAAGTGAGACCCTGTCTCAAAAAAGAAAGAAGGTACAGAGTAATTCCCATTGGAACAGAAGGGGAAATTCTGCAACCTATAGGAAGCTCTAGAGACCTGGCTGGGTAGCTGATGAATTTTATCCTCTGTAAATGAGCAGTCCAAAGAAAACACAGAGCTCCTGTGCAGGCTGTTAGGAATCTGATCATTCAGTCTTGGTCAGTACTGCAATGCGAACTTTGTACTCATATTCCATAAACTTGGCACACATACACTGTCCATTCAGCAGGTTTGGACTATAACATGACAGGCATGTGACATAGTCAGCACAGGCACAGAAACACTGTTCGTTTTTAGTTTCCTCATGTGTGTGATTAAGAAGGACTGATAAGTACAGACTTAAAAACATCCCACTCCAGCCTAATGTCACTGGGCCAAGGTGAGTGAGGTGCTGCAAGAGCAGCAGTATGTGAAAAGGCACCTCCCTGTGCTAATGCATTTTCTGCCTTGAGCATCTCCACTTGTGTTGGTTCCTGAGCTATAGTCATGTGGAAATTCTAAAAGGGCTCAATAAAGATGAAGTAGGCATTTTTTAAGAAGTGGCATTTTGAAGGTAGGAAACAGCAATATGTCTATGTTTAATATTATTTCAATTTCAGAGAAATACCTGTATTAAACATGTAATGAAGTGTAAAGACCTATGCTTGGCTACCTGGTCTTTGTGGGCAGTGGGAAATCATTTCAGTATCTGTCCACATAGGTTAGGAAAGCAGAAGTAACTGATACTCTGGAGTTCTCTGAACCTACCCGTCTGTGTTGAGGGACAGTATGGCACAGCTGACCCAAAGCACCTAATAATTCTTTTTAAAAGTGGGTGCTTTTATTTGGAGCTGTGTTTCTAGAGTTCCATTTGTTTTGGTTTTGATGTAGAGTATTAGAAGATACCTTTTCTTGTGTCATGTTCCCATGGAGTATACAAGGATGGTCTGATATGATCCAGAAAGCTCCTGACAGGACCAGATTGTCTACTTATGTCTGTGGAGATAATTTGGATCTTTGGCAGATATCCTTGGGCTGTGTCTAGTCTATATAGATGACAGGACAGCCAGCAATGGAAGATACATTATGTTAGAAAACAGAATCATACAAAAGTGTGCTTTAAGAGTAAACTCCAAGCTTGTCAGGCATAAGATTTTGTTGGAATATAACCTTCATGGTTTTAACTGGGTCTGGTTCATAAGCCCATATTTTGAGGACAGCCAATCCCTGCAGCCATGTCACTGAGTCTGGCAGTAGAATCAACAGGCAGGAGAATCAGTTCAGGTTGGAAGACTTTCCCTCCCTAAGCTGAGGAAATAGTCCCTTATAAAACCACAACTCCTGTGACCTCTGAAACACTGAGTAGAAGATAAGGAAAGCTGTCTAACAGTACCATTACTGTCTTATAAGGTGTGACTTTGGTATTGTCACATTGGCAGGTTCTGAACACATCTGTGTTGACTAAAGTCAACCTGCCTAAAAGAACACTTGGAATAGTCAGCTGTGGCATGCAGCCTATGCCGTCTGGATTTCTGCTCCTCAGCATAGTCTTGTCTTGCTTGCTTTTTGGATGACTAATGATCACTTTAAGAAAGAACTAGATAATCTAGCAATACCTTCTATTGTTCACTATGGCTGAGACCATGTCTCTTGTGAAGTATGTAGAACTGGATTGAAACATACTTTGAGGCAGAACACTTTAAGGAAGTCCTTTATTACTTGCTCATGGCCAGTGCAACCATAAGGTAAAAGAACATATAATACAGACATACAGTGAACGGCCCAGTGCGATGTGTGCTGTTGTCCTTCCCGGGGTAGAGCGTTGCTAGTGGAAATGCCTTGTTTTATCCACCTTCAGAATCCTCCACACCCTCTCTTGGTCTTCTGTATTCAGTTTAGAGCAGATCTTTTTACACCACATTGCAGGAATCTGAAACACTACAGAAAAAGAAATATTTCCCTCTCCTCCCAAGAAACATATTGTATAAGATCATTAAAAAGGAACTGCCACATATTTGAAAACTTAGGGAGTTCTCTGACTGCCCTACATTAGCCTGATGTAGGGGAGTCAGAGAACAGTACCCCCCAGTAGACCAATCTATTGGCCTGCTGTTCCTTTTACATAGAGCTGTTTCCCTGATCTTGGGCAGTGGCATTCTCTGACCACCTGATATACATATGTATTTAATGTTGGCCTTCTGCCCTGATTGTGCTCTGCCCATCCCCTGCTCTCTGTCTTTATACCACCATTTAACATGCCACCATTTAAACGTGTTAGTCCTTTCCCAGGTCTGTTGTCCTCTTCTCTTCATGAATGTAAAAGCAAAAACGAAAAACTGGAACCTTGCCTGTTTTTCATAGGCTGCACAGCATCTGGCTCAGGTAGATGATCAGGAAGTGCTACTCGCATAAATCTCCTTCTGCAAATTGCATCTTCGTATCCTGTGTTAGCAAAGTTTAGATTTGACCTTTCCTATAATTTATGGTTAGTTTTAAACATGTTGACAGTTCTATTCATCGGCCTAGGAGGAATTCTCTTACAGTATGTTTGTTATTCTTTAACCGTGAGGATAGGATGAAAAAAGTTGTCAGTGTTCAAACCTCTCGAATTACCTTTTGGTAATGACTTCTCTTAAGGTGGAAGGAAGAATAAGGAAAAAGGCACACTAATGTCAGATATGATCATGAGTATGTTTTGGTCCCAAATGTTCCATGAATATAAAGATAACTTGCCTCATAGAAAATGTCTCAGCCTTGTTACACCAAGATGTGAAATGCTGCTACAGGGCTCTGGGAAGCTGACCTCAGACACAGCCTTAGCAGAAGCATGGATTCCATGGCTCCTTAGAGGACACCTGGACAATGTTTCACAAGTGCACATGCACAGTCTTGCACCAGCAATGCTACATTTGAGGATTTTTTCTGTAAAGCATTGTTTTTAGTAGCAAAAAGTTGGAAATTGCCACCAATATAGAAAAATTATGGACAGTTCCCCTGATTGGGAGTATTTAATTTATTAAAAGAACAGAGCTAATCTGTGTGTACCACCATGCATGATTGGGGATGGGGAGGCACATGGTGTACTAGTGTTTGGAATGGAGGAAAGTGGGTGTATTTGTGTATGTGTATATACATATACACAGATATCTGTGACAGATGTCTGTTTGCATATGCTTAGGATCTCTGGGAGGTTATGCACCAACCTGGCAGCTTTGGTTGCCTCTACAAAGAAGAGTACAAATAATTTTTCACTGTATACCTTTTGTACCTTTTGAATTTTTGTACCATGTACATATATTATCTATTCAAAAAATAAATGGTTTTTAAATTTTTATTTAGTTTCTTTTTATAAAATGGAAGATGATTCTGGCTCCATTAATGTGCTTTGTTAAAGAAGATAAAACCCTGGAGTTAAAGCAGTAAAATTTATTTTATTTGGTCTTGAGAGGAGTGGTCCAGTGCAAAAGCAGCTGTCCTCTTCTAGTGGAATGTATTTGAGCAGGCAAAATACCAATTGGTGGGTTCTGTGTCCACTTTGTATGTTTGGCTAGTGAGAAAAGAAATGAGGACAAAAGAATGGACTATGAAGTGGCTGAGCCCTGGGAACAGACTACAGCTGCTGCAGGATTGCCTTCTCTCATGAAAAACAAACAAACAAACAGTGTAACCATTGCCCTTATTGTGGGATACAAAAGCTGGATATGCTACCATTGAGTCCAAGGCTAGCTGTGGACATCCTCCAGAAGCCAAGCCCATCTTCTGTGGAAATTGACTGTGAGTGGTTCTTCCTGCTTCTCTTTCCTGACCTGCAGAACTCCAGTTCTACCCATCCCCAGTGGAGGAATCACAGCAGCAATTCTAAGACAGTGATAGGAATCCCGTTTCTGTTTGCCAAGAGCTGGTTTACAGATGGGTGTCTAACCCAGGATGTCCAATTGGGGAAAAACTGCTAAGCTTTCCAAGAAAAACTGTTGTTTGCTGGTGACCAGCACCTTGTGCATCAAGAGTGCTTCTGCCTGCTCTTCCTGTTTGTGCAGATTGCTGAGAAAAAGACACAGTATAAGCAGCTTCATCCTGAGACCACAAAGAGAGACACTATAACAACACAGCTTGGAAGAACAAAAAGATGGAAAGAGCCTATGCATGTGAAAACATGATGAGCTTCTGAACCAACTAGGTCTGCTTGCCTCATGTTGCCATTTCATAAGAAAGTTCTATCATCTGACACACTCAACCAAGAATTATTTGAATTTTATTTTGTGTCAACCAAATCAAATTTCCCCGTAAGGTTCACAGTGAACCTAGCTATTGAATTTGATTCAAGTCACATCCACTTCAGTGTGCAATCAGAACTGTAAGAAACAATTAAGATCATAAACTGAGGTACCACTGTAGTTGTAGTTTTATACTGAGAAGCTAGAAAAGGCCTCAGTCACCATTTGAAAGAGTAAGTCACATAGAAACCTAATAAGATATAGAGGGAATACCAAATATAAAGATGTTGAGTTATACCTAGATCAGCTTGAAGAACATAAAGCAGTTTTGTGTAGGAAGGCTATGGAAGGATTTGAGAAGAAAAGCACTGTGATTTGGCTTCTTTTTAAAAAGGTTTTCTCTGGAGGCTGTGTTGACTATATATTACAGGGAACCCATTTAAGAAAGCGCTGTAAGGGGCCAGGATTTAGCTCATGGTTCCAATGCCTGCCTTGGAAGTGCAAGGGCCTGGGTTCGATCCCTGGTTACCACATACAACAATGCCAGGTGTGGAGACTCATGCCCACCAGCAGTCAGAACCACATAACCACAGTGCTGGGTGTGGTGGCTCATGCCTGTAATCCCAGCACTTGGCAGGCAGAGGCAGGAGGATTGCTGTGAATTCAAGGCTACATTCAGGATCAGCCTGAACTACAAAAGTGAGACCCTGTCTCAAAAAAAAAAAAAGAAAGTGCTGTAATAAGCTGAATGGAAATATTAAAACAAGACTTACCCTTCTCTGTTATACTGTTTACTTTTCCCCTGTTCTACTTTAAAATGTTGAACATTGAGTTTTTGTTTGCCATTCATCATACCACATACCTTTGTCATGGCAGTGAAGTGTTATTCTCCTCCATCCCTTCACTTTAAGATTTTGCTTGGCTTGTGCATGAACGGACTTTTCCCCCAAACCCTTTCTTTTTAACCAAGGGTCACAGGTCCTTACTAAGTTGCCCAGGCTGGCCTTGAATTTGTAATCTACTCAACTTCCCAAGTAGCTGGAATTAGTAGACATGTTCTGCCATATCCAGCTTTGGCATGAGTTTTGAAAATGTGTCTGTGTGGCTTACACCCCTGTCCTTGTCTCTTGAGTAAAACATTCTCTGTCGGCCCAGGTGGTATGGGGAATTTGTGAAGCATACTTTGCCCTAACCTGCAGCTTGAAACCAAGACCATAAGAGTCCGCTAAAATTATTAAAATCTCAGACAAGCCATAGACATATCAGCAAGAAATAAATTCTTGTTGCTGTGTGCCACTGAGATTTTTGTTGTTGGATACAATTATTGAGAACAGAGTTGAAGATTAGTTCCAGTGTCTTTCAGCCAAAATCATTAACACACCTATCAGTTTTGTTTATAGTGCTTTTGAGTTCTACAACAGGCATCATTTCCCCCAACTTGGTGTGCACACCATAAATAAAAATGATTGAGAACCTTTATAAGGATGCCTCAGAAGCATTTTTATTACCCATATAAGTCACTGTAATGAAGTAATGGGAGAAGTTCTCAACATCTGGTCTCCCATGTAGTGAAGAAACAGCAAAGACTTAACCAGGGGTTCTCATCTCTGGCTACACGTTGGTATCATATGATGAGCTTTTAAAAGCACTGCTGCCGAGATCATCTACCAGGAATACCAACTTAGCCTATATAAATAACATCCTAAGTATTCAGCAGCATCTCTCATTATAGCATATAATACATAGATCACTTCTTTGAGATTGATTCAGTAGGTGTGAGTTAGATTGAGGCTTGTTAAAACTAAATGTGATTCTTGTCTTCCTGCAAATTGGGATATACAGTGGTACCCTGGTTCGTTTTATGATTTAGGGGAAGGCAGCTGTGTTTGTGTTTGTGTGAGGAAGATGGCCCTGGTCATGATTGTGACCTGATACAGAGTTTGCAAATCGAAGCCACATTTTGCTGAGTGCTTTTGTTTGGAAATCAAATTCTTTGCACACAGAAGCATTCATGAATGGAAGTATTACTCTGTTGCCTTTTGGGAAGTAAATTGAGGAAAATACATTGAGAACAGTGAATGGGAGGTCTTTTACAGAGGAGAATGTATTTTGAGCATCCTGAAAGACCTGCACTGAGGAACAGGGCATTAAACAGAAGAAAGGAAATTAGCTTTACTTTTGTGTCAGTGCTAAATACTTCAGTTGTTGTGCTGAAAGAATTCTAAGGTGGAGTTTCTTAGTGGAGAAATGTATGATGATCCACTAGTAGTGCCAATGGGAAGAAGACATAGTTATTTGTTTCCCATACTTCTGCTCTCCTTCATGAAACAGCAAGGGTATGGCACAGCTCCTTCCTTCATCGAGGCCTTGCAACATGACTTTCAAAACACCATTCATACTTAAATATGGAGGGAGGGCTCCCATATCACTGAAGATGACTGATAGAAGTTCACCTCTTCCTCACAACTCTGCCCATATGTGTCTCCTTTCATCTCTGCCTGGTAAAGAGGCTTTTCAAGGCATCATTGTAGTTCTTGTTAAAAGCTGTATAAATTAGGGGGTTAAAAAAAGAATTGGAGTAGCCAAGCCACAAGAATATACTTTTCCAGATGGGAGGAAGGCTGCAGGAACAGAGGGGACTAATGAGCTCAGTCACAAAGAAGGGGATCCAGCACAGCACAAACACTCCAATCAGAATCCCCACCATCATGGCTGCTCGCTTCTCTTTCTGTTCGCGCCAGGAGTCTCCACTTGCCTGGAAAGTCACAGATGCTTGGCAACGTGCTGTGAATGCCATCTCAGCCTTGGGAGTTTCCTCCATCACCTTGGGATAAAGAAAATGTGATATTAAAAAAATAAGAAAAAATCTGAACAAACAATATGTTGACTTTCAGAAAAATGACATCACAAGGCTAAATACTGCTTTAAAAACAGGAAAGACAAGTGAATACTAAGAATTGAGGCTTACCAGAAATGAAATAAACAAGCAGAAACCTCTACAGGAACCAGCTCTGGGGTAAGAAAATTAAACTCTAATTCACAAATTGTTAGAGGCTTAGTGTGGACAAACTTGAAAATTAAAAACTCCAGGAGAACCTAGTCATGGAAGGGAGAAGAGAGAGAAGAGGGAAATATATAGCATGAAATGCATGTATTCAAAAGGAAAAAATGCCTAAAAGCATTAAACTTCCACCTCAGGCTACTAGATACAAATTAAATTCAATGTAAGGAGAAAAAATAAAATAAAAACCAGAAGATAAATCAGTGAAGACAGGAAGTCAGTATAGAAAAATCAGTGAAACAACAAACATACTTTGAAAAGAGAAACAAAATCAATAAGCCTGCAGACCAAGAAAAAAGGAAGACACAAAATATCAAAAGTGAAAGAAAGAACATTCCTACTGATCCCATAGATTTCTGAAAGGGCAAAAAGAATATTGTGAACCTAGATGAAATGGAATAGTCACTTGAAAGACCCAAGCTGCCAAAAGTCACACAATAAGAAACATTCAATCT
>PVIR01001554.1:0-120129 GCA_004026965.1 Petromus typicus | reverse complement strand
CTGCCATGCTATTGCTACACCAAAAGATATTCTATTTTTGGCATCAGCCTGATCTTTTCTTTGGGGGGGTTATTGGTGTGTTTGTAGGGTGTAATGATCATGTTTGCCGTGAAAGTGGGTACATGTACATGATACTTCTTAATTCTTCTTAACCACTTTCCCCCCGTCTCTCTCCCACCTTCATTTTCTGGAGCCTTTTCCTGTATGTTTTGTGTGTATTTGTGGTACACAGTGATCACCTCTCCAGGGACCCGCTGCAGTCACACATCATAGTTTCCTTTGGGAATCTCACTTCCCTCTTCTCTGATCCCTGCCCTCCATCTCTTAGTCCCCAAGATCCTCTCAGTAAATAATCAATAATAAGTGATCATGTTTGCCAGATGACCCTCCACAGTGATTCTAGTCCATGAGGAAGCAGCAATGAGCTGGAGCCACTGTATCCTTGTGATGTGGTGACAGTAAGGTCCGGACTGAGGCACTATGGCATCAGGGACTTGTCTTACCACGAGGTTTAGAAACGACCTCCACAGCAGTTCTACTACCAAGCTTCTGGTAGAGGTAAAAAACACACAGAAGAAATTAGGCCCTATTTTGGTGAGTCACGTGGTAGACAACTTTCATGCAGCAGTTGCTATGAGATGGCATCATTGGATAACTTTAAACGAATGTGTTACTTTAATCTTTTAAGTTATTGCTTCAGGTTTTGTTTAATAAATGAGGAAATCTGTCCTAAAGCATTTCACCTTAGTAAATCTGATTTCTGAAATAAAACCTACTTCCTCTGACTTTGTGGCTGCCCTCATGCAGTGTGGTTTTCATGGACCGAGCAAAGATGAATATTAAAAGGCCTCTCTTCTGCTCTCTTGTGCAGCAACTCAAACAGATCGCCAAGGGTGGAAGGAAGAGAAAGAGACTGACATAGTCCCAATGCATTCCTGCACTATGACAAAATCCCTTAGGCCAGGGGACAGAAATTTAACCTGGCCTGATGGCATATGCCTGTTGTTCCAGCACTCTGGGAGGCTGATGCAGGAGGATCTCAAGTTCAAGTCCAGCCTGGGCTACTTAATGACTTACCAAGAACTTATTTCAAAATAAAATATTTTTAAAGGGGTAGGAACATGGAACATAGCTCAGTGCAAAGGCCCTGGGTTTAATTCCCAATAGTATCACACAGACACACACACACACACACACACACACACACACACACACACACACACATCATTTCTTATAGTTCTGGAGGGTGGGAAGTGGCCCCTTGGCCCAGCAGGCTTGGTCTGGGGGTCCCTTTCTCTCTCAGCTGCATCTTGCATTCTGGCATGGATGGAAGAACGGTTGCTGAATCCCACCTGTGGAGCAGGTGGAGGGCCCTGCATCCAGGTGGCTGTGAGGCCTGGCCTCAGCCAGGAGGACAGACCTTGGGCCTGCCCACCTCCTGCTGCACCTGACACAGTTGTCCCTGTGAGGGTCTCACCACAGCACTTGACTGTGGAGGGGACAGAGAGGAAGGAGGAAGAGGAAAGAGGCGGGAGGAAGGTGGACCGTGGTGGAGAGCTTCCAAGCACTGGCTGTGCCGGAACCCAGGTGATCAGTCAGTCAGGGGTCCGTGCCATGACCTAGGAACAAAAGCAGGTCCTCTCCGTGCTCTCCCATCTAGTAAGGATCCCCAGTGAGCTCTTTCCAAAACTGACCCTTCACCCACGACAGAGGCAGGAGAAACCCTGCAGCCCGGAGACCTGTCTGCCTGTCCTCCTGCTGAGCCGTAGGTGAGAGGAGAAGCCGCACACAGAGAGGCTGCCAGGACAGGTCTCCTGAGGCCACCAGCCACACACAGGCTGGGGTCCCTCTGCACTTGGGCAGGGGCTCCAAGAGCAGAGAACTCCACCCCTGCCTCCCTCCCACCTTCTCCCCCAGAAATGCGGGGGAGAACTGGGTCTCCAGTTTCTTCCCTTTCGTTTCATTTTAGGTCTGTTTTCACTATCTGACAGGAGAGAAAGTGAGATGAGTGGGTCTGCCCCTCAGCTGTCCACGCCCACCTTTCTCTCTGCCATAGTCGTCCTCTCTATATATAGACCTGAGTTGGTGTCGAGACAGAGTCGAGGCTCAGGAACAGACCTCATTCTGCCCCTGGCCCTGTCATGCGCACTAGGGAGATAAGATAGGACTGTCCTACTGTACACTGTGGCCTGCCAGTGATGAGGGAAAGGTCAGGCACCACAGCTCCGGGGTCCAGAGGTCCCCCAACATGCTCCCTCTTCTGGGTTCCAGGAACTGGGACCAAAAAGATTCCCAAAGAAAAGGAGAGATCAGTGACCCCAAGAAGAGGGGGAGCACACGGAGTGAGCCTGGACACAGTGCAGGACAGGTGGATGTCAGAGACCATGTGCATGGCTGGGATCCAAAGTCACGAAGCAGGTGTTCAGTCAGAACTCTGTGTAAAGTTCACCCCAAATGTGGGTGCAGAATAATGGGAAGCAGAGGACTCACCCCAGGTTTGACTCCAGCGCCAGGCCAGCAGTCGCTGAGGCGGAGACACTGGGGTCCTGACCCTCACTGCTTGCTGACAAAGCCTCTGTGACCCTCCCTTTCCTGGGCCGATGATGCCTATTGCGGGCACCGCGGGCACAGGGTGGATGGGCCCGCTGTGCTGCCCCACTATGACCAGTGTGCGTGGGACTTGGTCCTCCCGAGCCCCACCGCTCATATCCAGCACTCTGCAGCGGCAGCCTCCAGGCACCGTCTTCCTGTCCCATGTTGACTTCTTGCAGTCCAGCCCTGCAGTGACTGAACTCAATACAGACCCTTTCATGGCAGTAGCTAGAATATTGGGGGGTTTGCACATGTCCTTACAAGTGTGGCATTTTGTCCTCTATCACTTCTTTTTCTTTTCAAAAATTTTTCTGTTATTTGCTGTCATTTTTTAAAGTTTTTTTTATTATATTTGCAGTTTTAAACATTTTTTTAACCATCTGTCAAATTCAAATTCATATAGTCTGGTTAAAGTAGTGTATATAAAATATAAAGATATATATTTACTCTAGATAAAGTATTTGTGGTGGTGCTGGCGGTCCTGGAGACATGAGACTGAACTCAGGCATTGTTACCAAGCTACATTCCTAGTTCTTTCCTTTTCTATTCTTTTATTTTATTTTAGGCCAAGCAGAACCTCCCAGGCCATTAAACTGCCTGGGGTGTATCTGAGTTCATGCTCTGCTCTGAAGTACTCCTACGCTAACGCCTGTGGGTGCAGGGTCTGGCCTGGAGCACTGAACCAGTGCCCACCCTGCACACCCGCAGAAGTCGGCAGGCAGCAGTCATCTCCTCCATCTGAAGAGAGGTCATTTCCTGCCATCCAGCCCCTGGGACAGGACGCCATGGCGTCGCCTCCTCCCTGGCTCCCTGAGCTCTGCCCTGAGTCTCCCCAGCTCCCCATACTTGCCCTTCCGCATCATCACTGTCCTTCACCTACTTTTGTGTTGACTTCTTCCAATCCTATTTCCACATGGAATCCAGATCAATTACAAATCTAAATCAGATTTTCTTATAGCTTAAAAAAAAACAATATGTGCCTTGGGTTAAGAATGTTGACTTTTCTTGGTAGGAGAGATAGAGGACCATAATTTCGAGGTCTCTTCCACAAATGCCACTTACTTAGACTACTTTGGGACAAGCAGGACATTCAGACAACTGTCATCCTAGGGATGCCCGTGGGCCCACTGGCTGGTGAATGGACCACGTACTTTTTATGTTTATTACTTCATGAGCAAACAATCTGAGTGCCATGTCTTCACGCTGCTGCATGTCCTGAATACGGGTCAGATGCCGACGTGCTCTTTGTGGCCTTTTGCCTCCTCTGCATGTCACTCGGTATCCAGAGCTTCTCTATCACGGGCCCTGGGATTCCTCCAAAGTACAGAGTGTAGGGCTAGGGATTTAGCTCAGAGGTTATAGTGCTTGCCTGGAAAGCTCGAGATCCAAGTTTAATCCCTGGCACCACACACACACACACACACACACACACACACACACACACAGGGGAATCGAAGTACAGACTGCAGCTCTCTCCAGCTACTGGTGGAGCACCCACTGCACAGGGCACCCTGTGCTGCTCATACGGGAGCAGCCTGGAGCTAGGTAGGTTCAGTATTGCCTCTGAGAAGCGCAGGATGCAGTGGGGAGGCGGCAGGCAAGGCCAGACACAGACTGGGGCAAAGGTGAAGTGGAGGAAAAAGAAATCACAGTGTGCCTGAGGTTAGGAGTGGCACAGGGACACCTGAGACACGCAGAGCCGTGGACTCCACAGTCACTAATATCCCTGTGGTCTGAGTCACCTTATGTACATACGCTGCCCAAGACTTTACTGAAGATGTGACTCTCATGAAAGTGTTTTCTCAAATAAACATAAAAAGAACTGTGCAGTAATTCCAGTGCTGGAATTAGTCCTTAATAATCCAGCTTCTTTATCCTATAGATAAAGTAGAGCTCAAAGGAGTTGATTTGGTTCAGCATGCCCAGATAATACCAGGGAGAGGTTTACATCTTCCTACCACTTCCAGATCTTCTCAAAAATATTGTGCAAGTGCAGTGATTTAATATATATGAAAGTGTAGAGTAAACTGTGAAGAACCAAATCAGCTGTGTGAAGAGTCCAGGATTCAACAAGATTATAATGCAAGAAACAATTCTTCAAGGCTGGAGGAACCCGAAATAAACAGAGAGCCCAGTCCTTCCCTTACCCTGAAAACAGAAACACTTGGATCTTGTATTTTTGTCATTTTGAGGCTAATATTTTTCCTTCCATAAGACAAGGTCTATTTAATGTTATCTCAGCCCCAGTGGAGTTTAGAAAATGGGAATCTGGGAAACTTTATGTGAGGGTCAAGAAGGAATGTGCAAGGATAGCTCAGTCTGTGTGTCACCAGCTGCAGTGTGGATATCAGGCGAAGATAGCAATGGGGCCCTGGTGAGGGCCAGGCGAGGTCCAACACACCAGACGCATGCCTGGGCAATGTTCCCTGGTGGGGAGTCGCCCATCTCAGCCCTTAAGCAGCTAACACCTGTGGATTTACCTTCTCTGTACAGATTGGGTTCTCTACTGCCACAGGGCAGAAATTGGGACAAGGGACCAGCCAATCCAAGCCTGGATATTGCCCGGGGAGTGGGGTGATCCAGGGCTCCCACAAAGTTTCTATGAGGTGCAAACTTCAGCAATGCTAATAGGTCCTTTAAGTAAGATATATTTTTTTGAAGAAATGTCCTTTAACCATAGTTTAAGACATCATGTCACAGTGGTCCCTGCATGCTGATGGTCACAGCAATGCAGTTCATCACCACTGGGCTTTGCCGGCGGCTTCTGACCACCAGCAGGTGGAGGGATGGGGAGTGTGGGGCTCACACAGGCGGAGAGCTTCCTTGCTACCAAGAAGGTACATGTGAGTCATTCGTAGGAGAACAGATGCACCTGGAGACCATAAAGTTAAGTGAAACAAAGTCAGACCCACAAGATTTCCCTTATATTATGAACCACATGATTTCTCTTATATTATAAACCAAAGCATAAATAAATGAAGAGCAAAATAAAAGATAACAGGAGACAGAGAGATGGATCTTTTACAAGAGAGAAGGGGACCAAGAGATGGAGGGAGGAGGGAGGGAGGGAAGGAGACAGAGGCAGAATGAAGATGTGTTATGTGAGGGCAACACTTCTCCACAGTGACCATTATATCCTGCAAATGTGCAGCAATAAAAACACAAGAGAAATTAGTGCTAGCTCTATTCCATGGCTGCATAGCCATCTCCCCACTGTGCCTTCATAGGTGAAGCGATGGCTTCACTCTTGTCAGGGCTGCTGGCCCACGTCCTGGGCCACTGCTCCGCTGCTGCCCCAGGGCTGCCTGGGTGGAAGCGCCACCCGGGTCCCCACCTGAGGGTCGTGTATGGCCAGCACACTGGGGTGTTAAGCTATGCTCGGGACACCCTTTTCCAAGTGGCAACAAGACTATCCAGGCCTTGTTGTTTTGTTTTGTTTTCATGTTGCAGCAACAACTGATTTTGTTGCTTGACCCAACTGTGAACTGAGCCACTAATAGATTATTTTATCAAATAATAAAGGAAATAGTGACAGAAACTGTACACTGAAGCAGAATTTACAGGGCTCTGCCAATCCTTGGATTTATTATCTCATTTAATTGATCATAAACCCTGTGATTGATTGACTGTGTCTCTCCAGTTCAACAACTAGAAACCAACTTCTGCTGCAAGACCAGAGACTGACAAGGGACTGACGAGGAGATCTACCACAGCAGAGGACAGAAATCCCAAGTGAAGAGGAAGCGGTGCTGCTCAGAGATGTTGTGGACTTCCCTGCAAGCCGCTGAACGTGGGCCAGGGGCTCATGCTCAGTCACACGCCAGCTCTGGAGGAGATCCGTGGGCCCAGATCTCAGTGAGCTCCTTCTAGTGTGGCTATCGCTCGTTTTATCATCCTGTTGCGAAAGAAAGGCTGGCTGCCAATGTGCAAGCCTTTAAGACTCAACACACCTCCGTTACCTGGACTCCCTGATGGGCCCAGAGCTTTGCACAGGCTCCATTGTTGGCTGCAGCCAACAGGTTGGTCAACTGCCCCAAGCTTGGGTTCTCATGGATGCTCCCCTGTGGGCTGTGGATATGCCTTTCCAAGGAGCACAGCTCTCAATGTCTGTTCCCTGCCACAGAACTGACTGGAAGCTGAGAGTTTGAGGTAACTGTCAGATACTTCATCTTGGCTTGTGAAGTCCTCCCCCCAAGTCTTACAGGACCCAGAGACTGCCCTGTGTACCATAATCATCTCAGCGTTCTTCTCTTAAGAGTGGAACACCTGAGGGTCCCTTTTTTCCATCACCTGTACTTCTGCACCTGCAGGATTATCAAGAAGTCTGACCCTGCTACTCCAGAGCAACCACACTGCCATACTAATAAATTGCTTCTTTTCCGGCAATATTAAATTAGCTACACAATGTTTAGTAGGGGAAAAGTATATGTAGTTTTACAAAGGGCGCAAAAGCACAAGCAGATTTTTAAAATGAGTTTAAGCTCTAGGGTCTTCATTTGTTGGACTTCTACTAATAAGTTATACATAAACTTGAGCCTGTAAGATTTCATCCCTCTCTTTGTGGGTGTCCTGGCCTGAATAATATGTCCAAGTTTTGGGCTCCACAAACTACTGACCTGCTTTTGCTCCAAATCTAGATTCTTATTTCTTCATTTTTAACTCTTTGCAGAGCCTTGAGTCATTTTTAGTAATGCAAATCTTCGCTTGCCTCTTCTTCCTGGGAACTGAACATCATTTCCTGATGCCTTCAGCCTCTGTGACCTTAGAACTCTCTCCCCTGGAGTTGCTCACAGCTTGGTCCCCAGGTCTCTTCTCCCTTTCTCCTCTCTCATCCCTCACCGGCCTTTGGCCTTGAGCAAGTTGTAGATTCTGCATTTCTGATTTTCCTGTACTACTGCAGGAATAATGCTACATCCTTGTGTCCCATTTAATTTCCATGGGCCTGGCCTCTCTGTCTGGACCCTAGCTAAAGGTTGCACTGGGGTAATTTAGATCATCTGTCTAGACTACCCACATTTAGGTGTGAACAGCTACCTCCTCACAGTCACAAGTATCCATCGTTTCTGCAGACTGAGGTGGATGGTATTCTGGGGTTGTGTTGCTACATAACCTGCCATCTCAACACCTCATGACATAAAGGCGGAGGTGAAGGAGGCACCTGATCTGTGACCTTGGGAAGGTTCAGAAATGCTCTTTCAAGGAGGAGCAGTCTTAGCAACGGCGAGATCTGCTTTACTGTCTGGTGAGGTCTGGGTGATGACGGCTCAGACCCGGCTCCGTTTAGACATGCTACTATCCAGTGATGGCTTCAGACCCGCTTCCTGATGCAGGTGCACGAAACATGTAGGCATCCAAGACGTGCTCTCCTGCAAGGCTCTGTAGGCACCGGCCTTCTTAACACAGATGAAGAACAAGACCCTTTCCCGCGTCCAACACGCCAGTCGTTTCCACCCCGTTGTCAGTCCCTCTATTCCCCTTCATTCCTAATTTCTGCATCTAGGGACAAGGCAAAGAGGGATCTGACTAGAAACTTTGTTTCTGATCAACTACAAAGATGCCCTGCATCTGTTGAGCTCAGCTAGTGAGCACTGTTTATAAAACAGTGAATGGCTAACCCTGTAACCATTTTAATGACCCTAAAATAAAGTGCTTACAGCAACATCTGTCTCAGCAGCTGGGTTCTCCGCATGAGTGGGCCGAGCGACACATTGGGACAAATTCTGTTCTCCCTTTTGACAGGAACAATTGCAGCAGATCATTTTTATCGTAATCAATTTAGGTACAGTTTCTTGGAAACCATCTGTGTAGTGTTCATAGATTGTGCTTAAGAATTTAAATGTGTATATTTTTGGTCGCTTGATGGAGCATCTGCTAATGGCCATATAAGTTCTACTTTTTATGCAGAAAGCTGTTTTTTTGTAAAGGGATTAGTAGAATGACTACTTGATTTTATCCGTTTAACTACCCAATAAGCTGCTGCCATTTGAATGACACCCGCCAGAGAGTGTTAGTAGTGGAATTAGTCACTTAAAAAGTATAAAAATAAAAACTGGAGTTGAACTAGTGAGATCAACAAAGCCTTGGTGGAACATTCCATATGATTCCTACCGCTAGCTCCTAATTCTAAAGTACTATGGCCACGTATGGGCAATTGAGAGTAAAGAAAAGTGTAGCTTTTGATAATGACTCTTTTCATTCAGTTTTTGTTAGTGGCTTTGCAGCTATTAGTTGAGGAACTCTGTAAAGAAATAAAATGGCTAACGTGCCAGCAGTTGCTTTAGCTTTGAGAATAATTTTAGAATCATATTAAAAGATAATTGCTCCTAAAATTCTAGATAATGAAAATGGAGAGGCTCTGGTGCAGAGACAGGGGGACTGTTTCAAATGTGCCGTCAGCTGTATTTTTGGACTGGAGGCATTCTGCTATGTAACTCAGCCTTCACAACACATTTTGAAAAGAGATTGTTGGCCTTGCTTGAGAATTACTTTTGAATCTAGCAAATGTGGCACTATCTGGATCATCTAGCATAACACAGATGATTCCATAGTATAGGGGAAAATGTCTTTTTTGATCTGGTATCAGATATTCTTGACCTCTATCTACTGAAGGATTTAGGACAAAGATAAAGCTAACTAGATAGCTGACTGGACAGCTAATTAACTAAATAACATAGCATCAGAATTTACATCTTAGGAAATGATGCAACTCTTAGAGTTACATAATTCTGACTTTCATTGACAACCAAGTAGAAGTTGAAGAGGACAGTGAGTTTTATATTTACTGTTATGAATACATATTTAGTGCTTGGTATGCATGTGTGACGTGCTAGTTACAGGGCAATTGGGAAGCAGTCCTCCCAGGGCCCAGCTCCCAACAGGACAGAGCTTCCCAGGTGGAAGCTGTTTCCTTGCCTGTGAGTGCTACTAAGGGGCCCTCAGCCTGGCACAGCACCCACCTGATACCCTTCACTCATTTCCCTTCACTCCCCTCTGGTGACCAGTCTCAGTCTGCAAAGGAAAGTCACACACAGTCTTTGAGAATAGCAGGTGACCCTAGTAACTAACTATTGTTCATTAAAAGTGTTATACGGCTTTGCATTTGTTAACTGAACTGCTAATAGAATGTGCAACTAAACTATCAATAAAAATACTTCATTACTAGTTTCTGTCCCTGATGTTTGCAAGCCATATACTCACAAGGGCATGAGAATAAGAAATAAATATGGGGTCATACAAGGCCGAGTTCATAATACCACTAAGAGGTGACAGTTCACATTCCCATGTGTTCCCACTGCAGACAATTCCAGTGCATTTCCAGAAATGCACTTGCATCACGGACCGATGGTGAACTATGAAACAGCAGGGCTCAATCACTCAGCCCAGGAGAGGTGCTTGGCTCCTCGGTCTAGAGAAGTTCTCTGGACCTATCCAAGCATCAACTAGATTACCTCAAACTCAGTTAGAGGGGGGTTTTCGGTGCTACATTTTGAAAGTTGTGGATTGTTAGGAACATCAGTTGGGCAAAATCCTTCTACCACATCTGTAAGAATCACATCAGACTTCATACCTATGGACATAACATGAAACTAAGTGTACACCAAGAGGGAAAAAGGAATTACACACACACACACACACACACACACACGTGCATGCACACATGCACACACACATGCACACGCACATGAACACGCACACTGTGGCTGTCTTGAGGCTTTTGCAAATACATAGCAATATATGAGAAGTTAAGCAGCATCTAACTTGCTTCATCTAGATGGATGTGTGTGTCCGTGAGTCTGGATACAGGATGTCCATATTCAGTCACAGTGCAAGGGGTAGCTCCTCTTCCCAGGCACAGGAGACAAGCTCTGCCCCATGCTTTTGTCACCTCATGATGAGCCCAGAGTTAAGTATTGGTGTCTTCAGGACACAGGGGGTTGACCCAGCCATGCAGTGTGTGCTCAGGTACCATGACTCAGATTTTTCCCTGCTGAAAGACCCCAAATGCTCCCAGGAGAGAGACAGCCAGTTGCAAGTGCCCCCAAGAAGGATGTTCTGTCTGAGGCATGTGAGATGGCTTTGGGCTCGAGGCTGGAAACAGGCTGGTGCTTCCTTGTCCGACTCTCCCAATGCCTCAGAAGCAGTGCTGGAGTGAGTGGGCACCATGAGGTCCCTCCCTGGGCTTCTGTTCTGTGTGGTTTTGACACGGAGTGGCGGTTCGTGGACAGAAGGCATCAGCAACACCAGGAAAGTGTTTAGAAATGTAGAATCTTGAAAAATACTCAAACTGAAATAGAAATGCAGGATGGGGCTGAGCAGTCGGGGGCTGAACAGGCTCCACAGGTGTTGCTGATGCTCTGAGAGGTGTGAGTTGTGGCCAAGATAGCGGAAAGGAAACTCTCAGGTTTGGGAGTGCTGGTGAGCCTCGCTGCTCCAGGAGCTCTGACTGTGTTCATCACTGGCTGTATTTTTAGGGCACTTTTGATGATTAATTTTGCTGGTGATTTGTCTATGGCTCTCATTTGCCGGCCACTAACTAAAGTAATTCAATGAGCAGCCAGGAAACAGGAAGTGACATCACAGTCCTGCTGAGACCCAGACAGCCCCTAACCCCAAGGCCCACAGTGTTTGGAACAGAAGCCAGGAGGAGGGAGCAGGGGCTCGAGATAGGGCTCATGTTGAAGTCTCTGCAGACTTGACCCATCAGGTGAATTTCGGGGTCCTTGAGGGGGAGTAGGCTCTTTGTGCACCGTCACTGGTGAGGGTCTAGGAGGCTGTGCCCTGGCCCACATAGCTTGCTCCTTCCTCTCTCCCTCATTTCTTCCTTCTTCCCTTGATTCTTTGATTCTTTATTTTGTTCTTTGTTTTCTTTTCTCCCCTTTCTGGTAGTAAAGAGCTAGAGTCTAACTGTCCTGATCTCCTGCCTCCTCCTACTGAGGTCCTGGACCTCTTTAGTGGGCGTCACAAGGGGTACTGCTAGGCTGCACCTGGCCACTCTGTCAGGGCCTCCCCAGGCCCAGCACCTCTGCCCAGAACACACCTCTGTCTGCACCTCCTGGCTGCAGGTTGCCATCCCAAGGGCTGGAAGGTGAAGAAATCCAAGGTGACCTGGCTGACAGGGGCAGAGACGGCAAGCTCGGGGACTCTGTGCTCCCCCCTTCAGCTTGCCACCTCCTGCCCCAGACCCTGCCGCTCGGCCGGGAGAAGACGGGCAGCAGCTCTGGGAGCAGGTAGGTGACGTGTGCCCAGCACACACAAGCATGAGCGGAAGCCCAGGAGGGCATGGCGACCCTCCAGACTCCTCCAGCTAACGGTGCCATGGGAAGACATAGTCCCAGTGTTGGCACTTCTGACTTTATGTGCAAACTGCTGATGTTTTTAAACACTGCCTCAAATGAAAAATGGTGGTGGGGGATAAGCAAGCATGCTTACCGGTCTGATGGGGGCCATGGGTTACCAGTTTGAAAGCCCCACCATGCAAGGGGGGAGGTGCCTCACACTGTCTTTTCTCATTTTTTTCTCAGTTCACTTAGTTTGAAGTCATTCCTTTTCCAGCCCTCCTGCCTACAGCAACATCTGCTCTTATCCCTCTGACCTACTTTTGTTGGAGCCGTTCTCTTTGTGGTAATATATAACATTGCACCACATTTAGGCCAACTTGCATATCTTCTGAGATCCCAGTCAAGTCACTGCCACCATAGCACCTCCCCCAGCCTCAGCCAGTCATGCACCTTGGCATTCAAGGGGAGGTGCCCCAGGGTGCGTGGGAGGTATGCCCAGCCCCACTGTAGGTCAAGCCATCCAGAAGAAGAACCTGAGGGCAGGCCTCGCCTCTAGAAATTTTGATTTAATTGGCCTCAGATGAGAAGTGGGATTTTGGTGTTGTTTTGTTTCTGTTTTTGTTTTATACTCCCAAAGTGATTTTAACTTGCCAGAGTAGAAAAATATTGAGGTGGTTAGTTTACCGATGGGTATATTTAGATTAATCAGTTAGACTGGTAGTTGCCTAAAGAGACAAAGAGTAGAGAGGGTTTTTATGCTTCCATTTTCCTCGCAGAGGGACCCAGGCGATGTCTTACAAAGTTGATGCCCATCAGTGCCCATGTCAGCGGGCAGGATGTCTCACTCAATCTCCATGAAGCCGCGCTTCTGCATACGTCGCTTTTTCTCTAACTTCCTGCTACGAGTTCTCAGGTTTTACCAGCTGTGAAGCACAGCAGTGCATGATGTGGTCCAGGAGCAGGAACTGGCTGGTTACAGCCGCAGCTGCCCCTCAGCTTTGCTTGATCGCCAGGTCTTGGTTGCTGACCCTGGGTGGAAAGAGAAAGGGCTGCTGCTTCCATGAGCCCTGAGGCTCCTCTCCTGCGCCAGGAATCCCGCTGTGTTATCTTCATCAACCCATTCTAAGAGCAAAGAGGAAACACCAGATGAAGTCTCGATGTGCACATTTATTTCAACATTACCACTAATAACAAATTTTAATAGGCAAAATACCTATGCCTGATCGTTAAGTATTTAGGTATGCCCATTGGATACTACTCGTAAAAACCTTACCAGACTAGGATGCGGATCAAACTGAGCTTATAATAATAAATATGTTTCTTCCTGTATACATTCACTCCAGCACCTGTTTACTGATAGGCACTATATGTGATATACCAAGACACCATGTCTGCAGTCGAATAGTCCACATGGGGTTAGTGCTGTGAAGTGTGGCCACTGTGAGGATAGTATCTTTTACAAATTTCGAATCTTCTAGTGGATTTCAGGAAAAACCACTGGACTTGTATGTGTGTGTTTGTCTTGCTCCAATGATTTCATGATACTTAAAATAGTTTTTGAAAATTTCATCCAGGTCTGCTTCCTGAGAAGCTTATGTTGATAGCCTGGAGGGTTTCTAGGTGAACAAGGCTGGAAACAGTGTCATTCCTGGGAGCAGCAGCTCAACATGAAAGCTCTTTATGTAGACAGAGAAGCCTGTGCGTACGTGTGGAGCTCTGCTTCCAGGGTTTACAACATCTAAGCTAAAACATCAGAGACCATTGGTTTATGAGTGTAAAGGTGCAAACTGTTCACTGGAATGACTAGCTCTGATTCACTAGAACCCCAAATTGTGTGGAAACCAGGGAAAGAGCTCCAGAAACCCTTGGACAAAGGTGAAGCTCTTCAGAAGGAACTCAGATACTTGATATTTGAGAGGAATGGAGAGGACATAAATGTGTGTATGTGATTCAGTTATGCACTAGAAACAACAGGTGACTGTGTTATTTTATCTTATTGTTTTATTTTTTGGCAGTAGGGATTGAGTCTAGGGGCTTTGGACTGAGCTACATCCCCAGCTCTTTTATTTTTTATTTTGAGATGGGGGTCTTACTATGTCTTAAGTATCCTTACTGGACTCAAACCCTAGAATCTTTCTGCCTCAGCCTCCTAGAGTGCTAAGGTTACAGGCATGAGCCACCATGTCTGGCATTTGACAGTACAATTTTTAGTATCTATGAGGCTTGGGTTGTTGCCGTAGCTTATAAGGATAAGTGTTTTCGATCAGTTCGCAGCCAGAGCAGATGGCAAATGGTCTGCAGATCCGATCGCCTCCAACACTGTCTCCAACGAGGGCAGTAGATTCCCTCCTTCAGCTTTGAGGGGTCAAGAGCAAGCTAGATTTTGACACAGGGATCTCTATTCACTTACAGACAAGGATGAGAAGCCCCAGCTCCCTCCCACAGCCACTCTCTGACTGGCCAAAGATTTTAAATAGCATGTGGCAAGCTGGCCAACGTGGACGTTTCCTAATTTGTTGACATTTCTGAAATGTTTGTTTCTTCCTGGAAGTTTATGCACTAGCTTTCACACCTGGTGTCCAACGTCCCCCACTATGGTCAGGCCACCCTGCCGTGACCTCGGTCTCCACAGGCCACTGTTCAGCATCTGAGAGTTGTGGGCCACAGCTCTGTGGAGGTGCTTTTGCTCCTTATAAAATGTGTGTTTGGCTTTCCTTAAAAGTCATGTGCAGGGAAATGTGTTGTTTATCCTAAGAAAGCGACTTTTCTGAAGCAGGATTATCGTTAGATGTTTCGTGTAGAGAGTAGGATGGTCTCTGAAGTCAGAGTGCACAAGTGGGAACGCGGATGGCAGCTCCTGGCCTCAGACTTGCGACAGACTCGGCCTCGGTCTCTTCACCTGGCAAGAAGCGTGGAGCGCAGCCCTGCTCTTCCCTCTACTCCCCTCTCCTCCTCCTTCACCTGTTCCCAGACCCCCAGAATATCCTCAAGAACAAATGACCTTGAGCAGCACAGAGTGTCTAAACAGAGCTTGGCTTGCAACATGGTTTGCAATCAACAATCATGATCGTTATTAGCTAGAAAATGACTAAAGTCACAGACACGCTTCCTATTTTTGGTTTGGTTTAGAGAAAGCTATAAGTGAACTTGCAGTTCAAGAGAAGTAACTACATGTGTGCCCCGTGGTCTGAGTGTATGTGTGTGTGCTACCCTCTCCTCCCTCTTCTTCTTTGCACGTTGCAAAGCATTGTTTAAAGCCTCTCAATTTTTGAACCAATTAAAAAATAAATTATTTTTAATTTTTCCATATTTTATGAAGAATGAAGAAGAAACAGGATGTGTCTGTGTTTAGATTTCTGTGACTTGTAGGATTTTGAAAGCCGAGGAGAGCCCTGCTCATTTCCCAGCCACAAGCACCAGGCATGCCCAGAGAAGGAGGTGGTGGGGATGTCATGAACGACCCAGGGCTGCTAAGTGTCTTCCCTTCACTTCCCAGAAGCCTTATTAGTTTGGGTGGGGAAATGTTATCAAGAGCTGGAAATCTCCAGAAGGAGCCAAGTGGTGGGTTGTGGGGAGAAACAGCAGGAGACAAAGCATTTGTCTATGAAAAATTGCTGGTCAGGTGTAGATCTAAAGTGTCTTCCCAAAGTCTCTTTGTGTGGACAGTATTGGATAGCGGAGCAATTTATTCATGAATTCATGGGTTTCTTCACAAATGAGCTCAGGGCTGACTGTGCTGTGGGAGGTGGGGTCTGGCTGGAGGCGAGGCCTGGCTGGAGGACTCACCCTTAGCCAGGCTGGCGGCAAGCGAGCAAAGGCAGGGACAATTGCAAGGATTTCTACTGCACGATTTCCTCCATGGAAAGCTCGTTTCTTTGTTCCTCTGAGTGGTGTGGAGAAGGCGGTTCTACCTGCAATTTGGAGGGAAGTTTAGGTTTCAGCTGAGCAGTAACCACCCTGCAGAAGCAACCATAGTCAAGCGAGGGGTGATGTTGATGAGAATGGAGGCAGATAGGTGCCTCCTAAATGTGGAAGACATGAAATCGGGTCTTCATCTTACACCCAGTCCTGTAAAGATGGAGGGCATCTCATTACTGTCACAGCTCCTCTACCTCTGTGCTTCCTGTTCACCATGTGGTGAGCCGCTCTCCTCCCCTAGATCCTTCCACCATGATGCTACTGCCTTAGGGCAACCAACCATGGACTGAATCCACTGAATCTTTATCCAAAATAAATATTTCCTCTGAGAAATTGTGAGTATTTTGTTCCAGCAACTAGAAAGTGATTAAACTGATCTACCTAGACATAAACTCTCCTGAAATGCTTGTGGGGAAGGCACAGGATTAGACGGAGATGGTTTCAGGAGAAATACAT
The DNA here is from genome assembly GCA_004026965.1 of Petromus typicus. NCBI lineage: Eukaryota > Metazoa > Chordata > Mammalia > Rodentia > Petromuridae > Petromus > Petromus typicus. Next base: position 103,885 of record PVIR01001554.1, on the reverse strand, counting down.
CTATCAAGTGTGGCATCTGCCCAGATCTTTCCTGGAGTTAGATCTGAATCGGATCTCTCCTTCTCCAAGCTCTGTTCACTAGGAGCAGATGTCAGGGCTGCCCATCCATTTCTACTAGACTGAGTGTAAGATGAAGACCCGATTTCACGTCTTCCACATTTAGGCGGGACCTGTCTGCCTCCATTCTCATCAACATCACCCCTCGCTTGACTGTGATTGCTTCTGCAGGGTGATTACTGCTCAGCTGAAACCTCAACTTCCCTCCAAATTGCAGGTAGAGCCGCCTTCTCCACACCACTCAGAGGAACAAAGGGAGGGAAGAAACAAGCTCTCCATGGAGGAAATTGTGCAGTAGAAATCCTCGCAATTGTCCCTGCCTTTGCTCGCTTGCCGCCAGCCTGGCTAAGGGTCATTAGCTTAATGAGCTATTGTATTTTTTCTCTTTTTCTCTAAAAAGTCTGCTGAAACATCCTCCCAGGAGCCAAATGAGGAGGCGAAGAAATAAACAGCAGCTGAGAGCTGAGGGAGCTTAGCCAGAGAGCCTGTCAGCTCAGGACGCTGGACGTGTGTGTGTGCATGTGCATGCGTGTGCATGTGCGTGTGTGTGTGTGTGTGTGTATGTGTGTGTGTGTGGAAAGGCAGACAGCAGCATATAAAGGAAGAGGTCTCTGACTCCCCTCTGGAAGGGGCTTGTCCCATAGACAGATCTGGATTTTGAAGAAGATGAGAGATGAAAGTAAAGGTAGGAAGTTATTTCCCAACCAAAGTGATCGGAAAGTTATGGAGCAAGCCAAGTATAATGGAGGACACCTGTGATCCCGTATTCTAGGAAGCTGAGGAAGGAGGATTACAACTCTGAGAGTACCCTGGGTATTTTATCAAATTCACAAGAGCCTGCCTGGAATTTATGAAAAGGGCTGGGGATGTAGCTCAATGTGAAAGCCCTGGGTGCAGTCCCACATACCGCACACACAGAAATAATGGCCTCTTCTCCAAGAATGATCTTATATGGTATTGACCACGTAGGACATCTGGGTTTGGTTCAAAATGGAAAAATATTCTACCATTAGCAGACATGGCAGCTATCTGGTAAATGAGCCCTGAGTCAGTCAGAGTGTGTGTTTGGGATCCCAGGAAAGCTCCCTACCAGCTCACCGAGCTCACCAAATTCCTCCCAGATGTCTGCTGTCCACCTTCACCCAGGAGCGGCCCCACCTCTTCAGAGTCTCTCACCCACTTTTCCTCACAATGCCTCTACAATGGCTTATTGATAACACAGGCTCATTGTAGGAGATTTGCAAACTGAGGGAAGTAAGGTCCAAATCCCGTGCAACCTGACAACGACAGGGCTGTAGTATAAATATCCTATCTGTCCCAGGTACAGTCTCCAGAAGTTGAATCTGGACTTCTCATGACGTCATAGCAGCACATTCCCACCATGTTATTTAAGGTAGAGAACCAGCTGTGCTGAGACCATACAGGGCGTGTTGAATTGTCCCAGATGCCAGGAATCACTGTATGGTGTATACACGTTAGAGTCCTCAGGCCCTTCACAGTCGCCTTAACTAAGAGAGGAGTGATGTGGTGAGGGTCTGAATACACTCAAAATATGTATGCAAGGATGTGTGTGTGTGTGTGTGTGTGTGTGTGTGTGTGTGTGTGTGTACACCACTTCACTTGCTTCCTAGAAAAGTCACACAACTTTATTTTCTTCTGAGAAACACACATAAGTGCATGTATTTTCTCCCATCTTCTGGCCCTGATATTAAGATTTAAACTTGGTCTCCTTTCTATCTCAAAAGGCACCAAGTGGTATTTCACTGCTTAAATAAGAGATGTTATTTCATGCTGATGGATTCTGGGCCTGGAAGTTTTTCTGCAAAATTATACCAGGAAATCCCTGAATAAGATCGGGACAGTGCGTGCATCAGGTGAAGCTGTGGCTACCTCGGAAGCACAAGGGCCTCAGGGCTCAGTCCTGGGGTAGCCAAGGGGACACCCTGCTGGAGTGGCCTCCCCTGGGCTCTGGACCGTCACACTGGATGAAGCCTTTGGCCCACAGAACCTCCTCTTCCAGGGCAGCTGCAGCTCCCACTGAGACTGTGGCTAGGACCTGGAAGCTCTGAGGAGAGGGGGACCCAGGGACGCTACGGCAGGCTGGTGCAATCTCACACTCACGTCTTGAGTTGGACGTTTCTCTGCTGAAGGTGCCGTGCTGTTTTTGCACCCAAAAGAGCACAGGACTTCTCCTCTCCCCTGCCCCATGGGACGCAATGCCTCTTCCAGAGAACAGCGCTGTCTGCCACAGAGTCCTGACCCTGAGCGGGGCTCACTCACACACTAAAAGCATAGAGGCGGAGACTCCGTCTCACGTGCCCTGTGCTGAGCACAGGGTCTGTGGCCTCCCATGCAACACACACTGGAACAGAGTTCAGCCTGCAGTGCCCCTGAGGTACCTGTCTCACGCACCTTGCTCCTGACCCCTCCTGCAGCCTCCTGCCCCACTCTGGCTGAAGCTGCAGGCCCTGCGGCCGCCTGGTTTCCCGGGCAACCTCTCTTGCAGAAAGCATTTCTCATGTGCCGTTCTGGGGCCGGCAACTTTCGCCATATGTCGGTTGTCTCTGCCTCCGTGATCCCAGCCATATTAATGTGATAATTAGAGGCTGTATTTATACAGACTTGCTTCACAAAAGCAGCTCCTTGCACTGTGCGGGGGTGATTTACTTTGTCTGGCCTGCCTTGCTGGTCCAGAGATATTCTTCCATTTTAGATTTAGGGACAGATTGGGAGAGAGAAGGGATGGGGCGAGCAGCAGCTGAGACAGAAATGTAACTGCAGCGGCGCTCACTGCACACGGCAGAGGAGCCCACTGGCTGCAGAGCCAGCAAGCTCTGCCTCGGGCTGCTGGCTTTACTGCCACATTTGTCCCGAGCTTCCGTGACCCCGGGGATGTCTCTGGAGCCTTCGTGCCTCCCCACTGCGGGACCTGGTGGCATCAACAGCAGGAGATTGAACGTGTAACGGACTGTGGTTTGACGACTTTCTGCAAAATTATACCAGGAAATCCCTGAATAAGATCGGGACAGTGCGTGCATCAGGTGAAGCTGTGGCTACCTCGGAAGCACAAGGGCCTAAGTTTGATCCCCAGTACCACAAAAAGGGGCATGGATTCATAAAGAAGAAGGCAGCAACTCTGTGTTACACTGTCTACAGGTATGCTGTATCAGGATCGACCACACACATGTATACACATGTATACATGTGCACACACGTACACACATGCACACACACACATATGGGAAATCAATGCCTGTTGAGCAAAACTCAGTGTCTAAGTTATGAAATCCTGTGTGCATGGACCATGTAGCCTGGACTCCTATGGGTGTGGTTCCCAGGGGACAGACGAATCTCAAGGCCACCCCGTGTCCCAGGGATGTGACACCTACATGTTTTGTGCTCAGTGCAGCCAGGTGCACGTGAAAGTGAATGAGGTCTTTCAAAGCAGACTCTAAGAGCTGGGTGATCAGCCTCCCAGAAACATCCACCCCCAGTGAATCCTCACACCTCGCCACCCGTCAGTCACCAGCACGTCAGTCACCTTCCAGCATCGGTGAGGACCCTTCTCCAACAGATCTTGGTGGTACAGTTCCTCTGCTGAAGCCCAGGTCACAGAGGCTTCATCTCCCAGTTGACCAGCCCTGGGAAGCCCTCCCCACCCCCATTGCCCCTCCTGTGCCCCACGAGTCCTGACAGTCCCATGAGTCTAGTATACCCTGGCTCCAGGGATGCTGTTTTTGGTGCCTGCTGCCAGAATGATTTGCATGGCTCCAGCTGGGTCCCTCTGTGGTACTCAGTCCTCAGGTGTGGACGTCCCCGTGGCCTGTCAGCAACACCCATCGCATGTTCACATGGTGGGTCACAGGTGCCCACGGCTGCTAAAAGGAAACTCTCCAGCATGGTCTCTGGTCCACACATATGTACTCACCACCTAAATTTGATTCAGGCCCAAAGCATGTACTTACTCAGTTTCCAATGAAGAAAAAGAATATGAGGTATATTTGAAATGTATGTTGAATACTTACGTTTTTAAATATGAATTACAATGAAAGACCTAGTGCAGTTAATCCATTCTAGAACCCTGTCCCACTTTGCACCTGCAACCCATCATGGGCATCACTTTCTGCAGCAGCTCTGGACATCATCTTTCAGGAGCATTTTTCCCGGTACAATAAAAAATGCTGCTGCCATGTCCTGTCCAGTGGAAAGGCAGCTAGAAATACATGAGGCTGTGTCCTCATCTGCCTCAGTCACTGATCTGGTCCAGTGTGACTCCAGCTCTTCCCCAGAGTCCCAGTGACCATGAGAGGGAGACATTTGATCCATTCAGGATGTGGTGGCAGCCAGGACAGCGCAGGTACAGACCCTCATGAAGGAGGATGCCAGAGCTGCTGCAGGAAGCGGTGAGGACGGTGGAAGATTGTGCTAAGACAAAGGAAAGTCTTCAAGAGAAGAAAGGACAATATGCCACAAACTGTGACATACTTTTAAAACATCTAAATAGCCACCATATCTTTCAGACTTATCTTACAGGTAGACAAGCGCACCAACCAAGCAGGCGTTTCTGACTCCCACACCCTCTTTACTGCTGCACTGTTCCCCCTGTTGTGTGGTCTGGAAGAGGGGAGAACCAATGCCTTCTGGCGCCGTGCAGCAGTGCAGTCCACAGGCTATTCCCGGTCTGCGCTCACAGTGGATACCTCCTGGCCTGATCCAGCTTGGTAGGCCACAGCTGAGGTAGATTTTCAATGCCCGGGATCTGGGCCAGAACCAGGTGTTACTCAGGCGCCCAGAGCTGTCCTGCACATGGGGAGCCTGCGCTGTGTGGTTCGTTGGCCGGTTCTCTGCTCTCTTCCTGTCTCAGAGGGTCTGTAAGATCTGGGTTCCAGGTGCTCCCTGCACCCTCCATCCGGCCAGCACTGCGCAGTGACAGTGTTTGTGGCACCAGTGGTCTAAGGGACCATAAGGAAAACTTTTCCTCCCTTTATTTCTGCTGCAACTGCTGATTCCTTTTCCAGGGAGGTGATGGAGGGTCACTTTCCCAAATTTCAAGCATTCGAGGTTGCGCTGGTGTGAATGATGCCATGCCAGCTTCTCCCCACATTGAGGGTGCCCCCCCTTTGTGATCGCCCTGCAGGCTGAGCTCTGGTAGGTGCTGCCTTCCCTCACATGTGGGTGCTTCCAGCTTCAAACTGTGGCATTAGGCTGTTTGCCTCAAGACCATCCTTCCCCATTGAAAATGGTGACACTGAGATAGTTCATCTTCCCAGAAACTGCTGCAATTGGAGATACCTAAATGTGCAAGAGATTGTCGTATCTCTGTGCTACTTTTCTTGGATGTGGCTGAGATGACACTTGGGCCCAGAGGGTACAGGAAGAGCTCTGGCAGGGCCTCACCCAGATGCGGCAGCACAGATTCCAAATGTCCTCGTGCCCTGGCTGCCCTGAGTGCTCACCTCTCACCTGTGCACTCTCAGTACTACTATGTGCCCAGAGCCCTTTCCAGCTTGAACAGAATTGGGGCTCGCTGTGGGCTGGGAGATGGAGCCGCCCTCTCCTTGGAGGGATAAGATCCTAACACAGAAGACGATTCCTACTTGCCTTGTGTGTCCGGCCACTGCTTAGCTCGGTGTGAGCTCCGGGATCCACCGCCAAGCCAGGCATCCATCCGTCCATCTGTCCATCCAGAGAAGACATCACACCCTGCAGCTTTGTACCTCATCCTACAGCCTGAGAACAGCACCTGAAGACATCAGAGAAACTTTGCCTGGGGGATATTCATAAAAATCATAAAAATGTGAATTGTTAGCTTCTTCTTCTTCTAGTTATAGGTTATGAAAAAACACATGACAAGACTAGACTATTTGATAGCAAATCATCTTGTCTTCAAGTTAAAAGTCTTTGCCTGTGAATTTTGGGTAGCACATAAGAAAATAATGTTTAAAATTCCTATCTCATTCCAGCAGATCATATTAGGCAATATGGCACCGATTTGTCCCGTGGAAGAGCTTTCTGCTATTTGATGTATTTAATTCTAGATTTTATAGTTAACAACACAGGTTAAAGAATGCATCCAGTGAAGTATTTTTTCTAAAGATTCCGTGTTCTTCATTAATTCAGCCAGCAAATACCACCCCATTTGAAACCAGGTACACCTGGCAGATGGAGTCAAAGTAGTGAGCTACTGCCTCAGTAGTGCAGGCAAGCTGGAGAGTGTTAACGGCCTGAGTTATTTTGGGGAGGTTCAGCAGATTTCTTCTTTCCATAATAAGTGAATTTTCTCCACAGAATTTTAAATATAACTGATTTTTTCCTCAACAAAATAAAGTTGCTCCAAAACAGAATGTTTATTAACTCTTTCCACAAATCACTTTTAAGATCAAACTTCAGAAAGAGAAAGAAGCACAAATGCTACTTTTGGACTGTATTTAATACTCATCATTTGTACTTGACTTGAAATAAAAAATTACTTAGTCTGTGAATAGAAGGTGGAAAAATAGTTCATCTTCTGCCCCCTCAAGTAATGGATGATGCGTGTCACCAAGGAGAAGCCCTCAGCACCGACTGTCATGCAGTCTGTGGTGCCAGGTGAGGAAAGCCGTCTCCTGCCACACTTTGGCTGCTACAGGACCAGGAATGGGAATTTGAGCTATGGGATTGGCTTTGTGTGGGAATAAATCATTTCTATCATACCTGAGAATGAGAAAACTTGCTTAGTTTTTCAGCTGTTTCTTCTAGTCTCTTGAGATACTAGGAAGACTGCTAGGTTTTCATCTGTGAAATGGGAAAACCAATGCCTCTCCCACAAAACAGCAGAATTCCCCCAAATACAAGTATGGTCAGTTTTTAAAAATTGAGTTTATTGGTACATTTGATATATACATTATGATCACATTCAACATTGAGTATTTGTAACTGTACATGACACAACTGATTTTTATGTTTTCCCATTCCCTTGCCCTCCCTACACTCCACCCCTATATGCACAAGCTTTGTTTCCATTTTTTGTTTTTACTATCATTTTTTTCCTTTCCCTTCTTTATTTTCCCCACTACGCTCTTTTCCTTTAAGTTTGGTCAGCTTTACCCTCTCTATGAAATATGCAAACTGACTTTCCCATTGGTCTCACAAGAAGCGACTGGCTGGCTTTCTCTTGCGGTGCTCTTCCCTGATCGGTGCCATTTTCTTCTCCTTCTTGCTCTCCTAAGTCCAGTCTCCTTTCTGGGAGGGGCTGCCACCCTGCTGAGCCTTTGTGCTTGTATTGCTCAGGATAGGAAGCATTCATGATCGGACTTTCTCCAGGGGGTGGGTGTAGGGTGGACTTTCTAGGTGCAGGTGGTGGATTTTCTTTCTGGAGAGTCTACTTCATGCTTCCGTCCTCCTTGTGGCTCAAAGGCCCCATCTGCCCAAGAATACAATGGAAATCTTGCTAATAAATAAGGAGAATTTGAGTAAAGATTTTATACAGTTTGCATTTCTTGTCTTGCTTTTGGTTTTTGAGACAGGGTTTCGCTATGTAGTTTAATCTGCCCTTGAACTCACCTTGTAGTCCAGGCTGACCTTGAACTCATGGCAGTCCTCCTGCCTCAGCCTTCCAAGGGCCAAGATCAAGGTGTGAGCCACCACACTCAGCTTTATGTACAGTTTGTTCTTCCACAGTTTGGTGACCTGTGGTCAACCATTCCAAAGAATATCAAACAGGAAATTCCAGGGATAAACAATGCATAAATTTTAAACCACATTTATTTGCTGTAACTGTTCTTCTCTATTAGTAGCTATTTTTGTTTATCCCTTAAGGTGCCTAAATTAAACCTCATCCCACATGAGCATGATCATAGTCTGTGTAGAGTCTGAGGCTCTTGACGTTTCAGGGTCCACCCAGGTCGTGGACAAGAAGAGACAGTGCACCCAGCTCGCGATTCTGTGGCTGCACTTGACCCACTCACCGCGCCTGCTTGTTAGACCTCCACCTCGTGTCCTGCCTGGAGCAGACCCTGCCGCGTCCACACTCTGCAGGACCACAAGGTGGGAAGGAGAGGTGATAACAGAGATGAAGAAGAGGTCCGCTAGGACTGTGGCACCCTGCAGCACTGAGACGCGAGCTGCCGATGCTGCACTTGGTCCTCCCGGCTGCAGAGTCTGGACGTGCACAGAAGGTCCGCACCGCACAGAACCGAGGACCGTCCAGGTGTCTCATTCTAACGTCTTAAGATCTGGACTTTTGTCTCCAGATGCTGAGCGGCTATGTTGGACCGATTTGCTTTGGTGACCGTGTGGTCACTGCCTTTCTTACCTGGGGGTGCGTGTTAATTCATGCAGCTCCCGGGGTTCCTGTGAATAAAAGTAGTAACAGAGACCGCGGACCCCATGGCTATCCTGCATCATGTGAGAACTGAAGCTCATAGTGCAAATCTTGTGCTTCATGAGGCACTCTGACTTTTTAAAAAGACACATTAAATATTCTACAATTTTACTTCTTTATGGCAAAATAGACTAGAATTCCTCTATACACCATAGCCAAGAATAGCTTTGTACCATATGAAAGGCATATTCAGTGGTGACTTTTGAGAGCACAGAATCCAAATTACCTTGGAAAAGCAAGTGAAGTAGTGATTGAATCAGTCATTACACTGACAACCAAAATTCTGTGGCTCCGGACGTCTGCCCTCCTCACCCTTCCCCTGAGAGCCAGCGCAGCCCGCCGTGCCAGAGCACTGAGTGTGCAGGTCCCAGCTTTCCAGGATGCTCGTCCTGTGAGTGACTCCTCACTGTGACCCCCACTCAGGACCCTAAGCCTGGCTCCCATGACCCACACGCACCACGTGACATCACAGGGCCTCACTGACACGCCAGTGGGGCCCACAGGGCAGCCCACTCCCATGACACTCACGCCTTCCGCTGCGGAGAGAGAAGTAAAGGAGGGAACCCACCTGGACATACCGGTGCCCCGCAGAAGCACAAGCACGCCCTGCTGTGGGGCACATTGCGCCCCTCTCACTGCAGCTGCTGCCTCAGGGAAGCTGGCCACACGCTCCTCACCATGAGCGCGGAAGCCAAAGCCAGCATGGGGATCCAAAGTGCCTGTTCTGGAAGACAGGCGATGCCAAATGGGAAAGAGAGCTGCCAGTGTGCCGTGAGGGGCCGTTCCCCTCCACCGTTACAGGAGGCGAATGTGCCATGTTGTCCTTGCAGTGGCTGTGGGTCACTCAAGGCTGGGACAGGAGAGAAGGAGCAGGTCACAGCTGTATGAAGAAAGGCACCCAGTCCAAGGTTACTGCGTCTTGTTTGGGAGACATTTGCAGAGGTTGGGATGTCTTCTGCACTTGCATTCCTCTGGGAGGTAAATTGTGGACAAAGCATCTTAGCTACTAACTACTAACTAATATGAGGGCTTCTTGGAAATCTGATGCAACTCCCTAGAAATGGTTATGTTGGTAGATACCAGCACTTGAAGAAGGCCATCTCTGTACAGTCCCCATGAGAGGTGGCTGATGTGGGTGGCGCCATCTGATGCTCTTCCTGCTGTGAAGTCGCTCAGATTGTATGACACCAACAGTGGTTTAACGTGGCATCTGCTCTTCTTCCCTCTTCAAGGCCACGGTGCTCCTCAGGGACTCCATGGCACTCTGGTGGCTCTGTGGCACTCTTTGGTGACACAGATGTGCCCAGTAAGATGCCAAGGGGAAACCCTAGCAGGTAATACTTTCCAACCTTGTTTTTAACAGATAACCCTTCAGCGTTTCTGTCCCTGGTATCTTGAGCCACATGAGTCACATCATAGTGAATGCATTGCTGAGATTAGATACCTGCAGAACATTCCCTCTGTGGAAGGCAGGGAAGCCCAAGCCCCGTCCACACAGAGGAGGAGGGTGGTGGCAGGGTAGCCTCCCAGGGAGTTGTCCCCTTGTGAGCATGGAAGAAGAGCAGAATGCGCAGTCCAGGGCCCAGCTGCGGGCAGAGTAGCTCCTGTCCCACCTCAAGGGAGAGAGTGTGTCCCCGCTGCACTCCTGCCTCCAGGTACACAGAGGAGCCTCCCCGTTAGCTTTAATAGATAGTTAAAAATCAACTCTAAATATAGTGGAGTGTAACTGAGTAATGATATGTTTATGTTCAGTGAGGGGAAAAAAGGAAGTGAAAAGAGCAACAGCTAACAGTGTCACCTCCTGTTGTGCCCAAACTGTGAGACGAAAGCTTGATACAGGATGAATCAAATTAAATCGCTGGCCCAGTTTGCTCCTGCAGCCCTTAGCCGCTCCTCTTGGAGCCCACGACACCCGTTGACGGAGATCCCAAGAGAGACCGAGCACTGGCTGCCCGCAGGAGGCACATGCCTTGCGCCCTCCACATTGGCCACCACACATGTATGTGCCCTTTAGCTGAGGTGGTTCTGTGTGCACACCAGGCAGAACCCAGCACTGTGCCCAACCAGTCTGTCATGTGCTGGTGAGCAGAGACCAGTCAGGTAGTCTCAGTGAGGCCCGAGATGCCCGCAAGAGCTACGTGCTGCCAGCCCCGGGTTCTGCTGGAGGAACTGGCTGCAGCCTTGTCCTGGCACTGTGGCTGCTGGGGCAGATTGTCTGCTTGGCAGGCTTGGGGGTCTGCATGTCCGCTGTGTCTCAGTGTGTCGTGAGGTACAGACACAGACATACCTGTTCCCTCTCCCTCTCCTTTCTGGTGCTGCTCCCCTATTCAAAGCAGCTATGCTCCTCCATGTCTTTCTGCCATGATGCTCCCACCATGGATGGCACCACCTGAACCACAAGCCATAGAAATCTTTTCTCCTTTGAGCTGTCGGTCATCGGTGTGGCATCACAGCAACAGGGAACTTGACTAATACGGTGTTTATTTTTTCATTTTGTGAGGACAGGAAATAAAACTTTGCTGTACTTATAAGACCATAGATGAGATTTTCCTTCCTGCCAGATCTGCCTCCTTAGAGATGCACAGGAATTCAAGGCCTTTCCAGGATAGAGTTTCACTCTTTTGCATCAGATTCCTTTTGTAACTCCCCAAACTGTGCTCCAGCCAATCACTCCCTATTCTCTCTGACTCTAGTTGTTTCCCTTGACTCTAATTCTCACCGTCCCATTCACCTTTTGTTCCCTGATAGTTCCACAGTTCCATGCTTTCCCCAATGCCCTCTGCTTGGAACCTCACCTAAGGTACCCTGGGGCCATGAACCTTCTATGGCACCAAAGGTTGCATCAACAGACTGAATTCCCACTTGTCTCTGCTACTTCCTCTGAAGATTCCTCTAGCATACTTAGCAATCCTCTTAGGTTTCACAAGGGTAGATACAACTCCTAGCTGTCCTTTCCAAGTGGCTCTTTTGTTCTGTCTTCTCCCATCTCAGTGGGTGCCCAGGCTCTCAAGCTGTACAAGTCAAAAGCTCATGAGTCGCCTGTGGATCTCTCCATCACACTCACCTCCAGCTGATATCCAGGCCTCCGACCTTCCTCACTGCCACTGATGGGTTCTCAACAAACTGCTCTCAAAGCTCTCACAGAAAATGGGATCACCTGTGTTAGGGTGGCTACAAAAGGCACAGCATGTCCGGTTTTCGCTGCAGCCAGATAATTTGAAGCATTCACATTTGCTGTGGTCAAGAGGTGTCTGTCTGTCCAGCTTCTCTAACAAGACTCCGCAGATGCAGTCAAAGGAATGAACTGGTACATGACCATGAAGCTGGGCTCCTCTTGGGCAGGTGTCTCTCCTCTTCTGTCTTCACCTTTGTCCTCCCTGGGACCATATACTTGCTTCCTTCTCTCTTTAGCTACATCCATGACTCGAACCCTGTAATATACGACATTCGGTGCATTACTTTTTTCTAATTCATAACAATTCCACAGTCAAAATGTTTCTACTTTGCAAAAAAAACAAAAATAAATACCTACTTTTCCCCAAAACCTGTAGAAAGTTGGAAGAAAGTCTTTATCAACTGTCCCTCTCTTGGCTGCTGTCAGTTGTATCAGGCTTGCTTCATCCCTTCGGGGTCAAGCTTCTCGAATGTTTCTGGACACCCCATGTTTCCATTTCAGTGATACCTGCATCCAAAGATGTAGTGATAACTAGGAAGAGACAAAGGAAACAAGGCGAAAGTCAGTATGGCTGGAAGTGCTCATTTGTGTATTATTAAGAATTCTGTAGAAAAAGTATGTCAATCACACACAAAAATATTAACCAGCAAATACATTGAAGTTAGTGGTGAGACAAACACCAGATGACTAACAAGGGTAAGAATGAAACCCAGGAAATCACTGCACAGAGTTGAGATTGGGGTGAAGGAGCAGTTGACTCCTGGTCAAAACCTTCTGGGATTTTAGGACCGGAAGTGTCTCTAGGATGAAATAACTGTACAGAAAAAGCAGTAACAGGATTGGAAACAACATGGTCCACAACAAAAGGCGAAATAATTTTGTGCCAATCAAGCCACATCTGGAGCATTCTGTTTAATTATGAGTGTCGGATTCTAAGATGTTGAAAAGTGGTGCGGGTGGGGGCAGGGGGGCGGGCAGTGATCTGCGCAGTGGTGCAAGCCCGGCACTGCTGCCCTGGTTCAGTAGCTGGGGCAGGTGTCTGGGGAAGCAGTAAAGATAATTTTACCAGTACCTGAGGGACAAGGAGACAGTTTGGGCAGCTGCCAGGGAAAATCCTGACCCTACAAAAGAAGATGCCTGATGTTTTAAAGGGACACCACCAACCTGCCATGCCTTCCCACTTTTAAAGTAGATTTAAGCTGGATGTGGTGACCAACTCTAGGAGGCTGAGGCAGGAGGGTGATGGGTTCAACACCACCCTAGCTAATTTAGCCTCTCAGGGAGGTGTAGTTTACTGCCAAAGTCCTGAGCTCAGTCCTTAGTGCTGAAAAAAGGAAGAGTAAAATAAATCGAGAGGATGGTGGAGCTGGCACCCTCTTGGGCAGGAGGATTGGGACTGTGGAGAAAGCTGTCTGAGGTCAACTCTCTGGCTCTGCCCAAGTCTCAAGCCCAAGATTCTAAGTATTTTTGTGGGAATGTTTTGTACAAGCCAGAGTGGCAATAAGCACAAATTTGGTGAAAATTAGAGGCTGTAGCTCTAAGCAACACATCTAATACTAATTGGGTGTATTGAGAAAGAACTTTTATGATGTGAATGAACGGAAGTGCCCGACTTCAGGCCTGTGATTCTACTCACTCCTGACCAAAATGCACCCAGGCGCCCTCAGCACCCTTGTGTGGAGGGGAAGCACTGTCTCTCCAGTGTCCGGGATTTCCAAGTCAGGTCATCAGTGCGCCGGAGCCATAGGGGCAGAGTCACTGAGTGAAGACTCTGCGGGACACATGTGTGACATGGTGACAGCTGTTCTAATTTCCTGAGTTTTCAACAAGTGTCTCAAGGAGGAGAATGGGTCTGCTCTTGAGCAAAGAAATTACCAGGACCTCCAGTGGTATGTTGGTCTGAATATTGACGAGTCTTCCCAGTGACCATAACTTGTACATGAAGAGCTCTGTCTCCAAAGATCCAGACTAATAGATCAGTGCCAGCCCAGAGGAGGCATCTAAGACAGCTCGCGATGCCCAGACCCTGCTCTGAAAAGATCAAAAGAGAAGAAAGTCAGTCTCACAAAATCAAATACAACACAGGCAGTTCAGTCTTATGCTTGACTCAGAAAACACGATCTCTGAAGTGTGAAGACTGTGTTTAAGAGTTTGATTTGCTTCAAATTCAAGGTTGAGATTAAGTCAGCAGTAAAGTGTGGTAGCTAAGGAAGACCATGTGTCATTAGCTGCTGCAAAAGAGGTACAATTTCTGAGAGAGTCTTAGCACAGTAGAGCTTTGGTCTGTCCTGAGTCTGGGCATCCTGATGTAAGATGGCAGTTGAGTGCAAGAGCTCGCACTTGGAGAGCGGCGTCAGTGCCTGAAATCACTGAGAGGGTAGGCAGGATGAGGGAGCAATTACCCCACAGCACCCCGGAGAGATGAGCCCCATTAACTCTGCATGTGATTCTCAGTCTGTGCTCAGTGGCACCCCCTGCGCCCAGTCACATCCCGAGTCGTTCTGGTCTCTACGTGGCTGCGTGGGGCTCACTACCCTGATTTTCTAGGAGCATTTGAACAGGAGCACACACCCACACACAGCTGCACACATATTTCTACACAGCTGTGCACACACACAGTATACCTTCTCCTCTGTAATTAGGAGCGATTCTCAAAGGTTCGGTCTCACCTGACTTGAGGAAGAAGCGTTCTTCATGCTGGAGCATCTCACAGAAGTTTAGCTCTGTACCTTATGAAAGAACCTTCCACCTGGTGACTCGCAGCAGCTTAAATCCATTCCAGGGACAGGCCTTTGATCGCCATTTGCATATCTAACTGTCCTCTGGGCAAGTTTTCAGAACTAAGAAAGTCTGCATCAGAAATAGATGTGGGCCTCAGCCTGGTAAAAAGCACAAAACTGCAAATTTGGAAAACGCTTTCTGTCTTTTCATCTCAGGTTCAAAAGTGCTGAGATCTGGTGTGGAGGAGGGAGCAGGTGGCCACACAGGAAGCAGATAGTGGCTTCTGAGCTGGGGATGCAGCCCCTGTGGAGTGGAGCCCCTCACCCTGCACCCTGCTGTGTCTTGGTCTGGCTGCATGACCCACAGAAGATAGGACACATAATGCGGGTTTGGACATGGACGACCTAGAGGGTTGCCCTCCTGACTGTGCCTGGACTTGTGCCTGTGGCCCACAGCAGAGAAGACGTGCCACACTGAGCACTAAGTGGCTGGACCTGAAGAGGCTCCACAGCTCTGGAGTCGAGGAGGTGATGGCACCGGTTTGGGAAACTGAGGTCCAGAGTAAAGCGCTCCCTGGACTATGGGGCTGTGTTCAGAGGATGGACCTGTCTCCCGCTGCTCACTTCTCTGTTCTTTCTAGCATCTTGCTTCAAAGTCTGGCACAAGTGGTGGGCCGGCTTGAGGTCCTGCTCATAACCAGCTGCCCTCGAAACTGGGGCCCCTACAGAGGCCTGTGGCCTTTCAAATAGAACTGGCGATGGTACTCAGTGTGGTCTTCTGAGGGGACCCACCGAGCCCAGCAGTTCCTGTGGCTGTTCTGGAGTAACACAGCGACACCCCTAGGGGTGGCACAGCTCCAAGCCCCACCTTTTCAGAGGTTAAATGAGACTCAGGACAATTGGGAACCGAGACACTTTAACCATTTCCATTGTTCAAATTGAGCTGAGTTTCCTCTATTTGGGCTAGAGCTACCTGTTATTTATGTTTTTATCTAAAACTATTCAAGTGATAAATTGTTCTTGTGTATCTCTATTTGGATTTTTGTGGGTCTTCTTTATGGGGGGTTTGTACCGCTTCCGAGTCATAGGTATATATCAGATCAGTTCTCTCCTATGTTCACATGATTCCCCTGTATCTGCTTAGCATCTCCTGATTCTGATAGTCACTTGGAGTGCAGTAACAAGCATCAGTGACCAGGCAGAGCTGGGCGTAGCAGGCTGCGGCGAAACACACACACTGCCATCGGCATGTGGAGAGGGATGCCAGCCTCCTCACTAACTCCCTTCTCAGGATGCAAAGCCTTCTGAAATCTGTGACATCATTTTATCCTTGATGACCTCAGTGAAATCAAATATTGGTGGTTTCCTATGCACCGAGGCCCATGGAGGTGAGGGCAGTGGAGGAATTGGGCCGGCGTGTCTCTCAACCTCATTCTCCGGCCCTTTCTGCTCTCTCCATAGCTCACATGGGCCGGTGTGTGTTTCCACATGAGCAGCTCTGCACAGCACGGAGCTGGGGCCGGGTGCTCAGGCTCAGCCTGCCGCACTGCACCCCAGGCTGCCTTCTCCTATTTCATGGCTGACAGGATGAACACTTGGAGGCCAAGACACACTCTCTGGAGACGCGAGGTCCAGCTGCGGCCCGGGTCCACCCTTGCTGTGCTTCGGGTTCGCCCTGTGCTGCTGCCCAGGAAGTGGCCCAAGAAGACTGGTTCCCGGAGCCCCCACTGCTGCAGGGCCAGGCTGGGCAGACATCCCAGAGGAAACGGGGGTGACCCTGGCAGCGGCCCAGCTCTGACAGATGTGTATCCCGGGGGTGGTGCGATGCTCAGAAGAAACCACAATCATCCCCTTTCCTCTGCAGACGGCTGCAGAACGAGTCTCGGGGGGCTGCACCTAGGGCTGAGCTGGGCCAAAGCCGAGGAGCTTGAAGCAGGTGCGAGCTGCACTTCGCATCCCGGGCGGAGTGGCCCGACCTCAGCTGACCTTTGAGGCATTGGCCAGCAGGTCTCAGAGCCACCAGGGCTCCTGGCAGGAGGGCTCTGATTTCAGTTAACACAGCGCGAAGGAGCCTTGCTCCTCCCTCTCCCTTTGCCCGCAGCCCTGTCTCCATAATGTGTCTTCTGCCTCCCGAGTGGCCTCCATGCTGCCATTGCGACTCCAGGACTCCCCAGTCCCTCCTTTAACAGAGGCGACACCTATCATCGGGACGGTGGGGGCGGGGGCCGCGCACTGCACCATCTCCATCCCGATGAGGCATGAACAAAGAGATAATTATAAACTGTTTCTCTTATTGTTGCTCTCGCATTAGGCATGTGCATCCCTCTCTCCTCACGCTCCTTTTTCTCTCCCCTCCACAGAAAAGTAATTCTGTTGTAGCGATGGCACCAGGTGCACGGCGTGACCTCACACACACCAAATCGGGAGCTGACATCCATCACACTTTGAAATTTTGGATTTCATCATTTCCTGATCTTTCTAAAGGGATCACAGCACCTGGCCTCACAGCTGTAGTTCATTTAGAAAGCAATTTAAAAACCTAGAAAAAAAGCAAATGACATCTTGCTGCCTCAGCCTTGTCATTAAGGATAGCAGAATGGCCTTCATTTATGAGGCACATGGCTAAGAATTAATATCTTTCAGGGCTTTCTCGAGTAGGGATTACAAAAGGTTTGAAAGATCACTAAATAATTAGCAGTATCACTGAAGCAAGCAAAAAAAAAAAAAAAAAAAAAAGAGGAAAGAAATCCCTCTTTTAGCTCCACAGAGGAAAATCAGAAATCACACTGACTTTAGTGTGTCCTGAATGTTGGAACAAGTACCCAGTGCCCGCCAGAAGCTGTAGCCGGATCTCCTTTGATTCCGCCTCCCACAGAGACACATTGACGCCCTCTGTGGATGTGCGGCATTTGCTTCTCCCGACTCTATCCAGGAGATGTAAGCGCAACGTGCTTGTCTCAGAGGCTGAGGCCAAGTTGTCTGAGACGTTTCCCCACCCACGTAGGCTGCTGACCTGGTAAAACCGACGTAACAGGGACATTAATCCTCAGGACAACTGTTCAGACATGCAGAAGTCGTCAAAGAAGAGCAAGGGTACTCCAGGCTTTCCCGTTTTGCTCCTTCTTTAATTGCGTGAAATTTGGAAAACCTTCCCTGACACATACCTGTCACACCCTGAACCCTCTCAGCACTCTGGGATGCTGAGGCAGGAGGATCACAGGTACAAGTGCTGTCTCAAAATTTAAAAAATAATTTAAAAAGAGCTGGGGATGTAGCTGTGTGCAAAGGTCCTGGGTTCAGTCCCCATTACCACACACACACACACACACACACACACACACACACACACTCACATACACACACACACACTCACATACACACACACATTCTCTGAGTTAAAAGACAAGGCTTTCTAGAATCTTTCCAAGTGCTAAGATTCCACACAGTCCACAGGAATTCTGAGAGCCATTTAGGAACCAGTTCGAGCTCTGCCTGAACAATTCTAGCTGTTTCCCAGACTACAGAGACGCTAAGAGTGAAGTGCAAAGTTGCCCCTTCTTTCAGCGGTAACTGTCTCTGCAGGACCACAGGACCTGGACTGTGCGCTGACGTGGCTGGATGCTTCCTTGTTTCCTTCAGCGTGGGCACAAAGGGGCAGGCTCTTTACTCTAGGAGAAACTGAGCCTCAACTGGCTACAAGCAAATAGCAGGTGCCCCTGAGCAATGCCTAGATGGTTGGTGGGGCCTCCCTTAGTTCCCAAAATACCATCAGTTTCTTCTGCCTAAAACTTTGTCAGTGAGAAGCCAGTTCGCGTGGCGCCCATCCTCACATTTATTCACATCCCTTTAATAACTGGCGCTCTGCTCAGCCAGGCTAAACTGTCTTTCTAACTGCATGCTGCTTAACATGCTCTGAAACCCATGCACCCCAAATACTGCAGAAAATGTGATGAAGAGCAAGGAATGTTTTGAACAGGATCCTGGGAGCCAGCGTGTGCCTAGTGGCCTTCCAAGTGCGTGTCACTGAATCCTCAAAACCCCCAAGCAATGTGAGGTTTACTGCCCACACTTTGCCCTGGAACACACAGGTGACAAAGGGTCAGCAGCCTTCTGTGACAGACGGACCCGCTGTGTGACGGTGACTTGCTCTCGAAGCTCTCAAGTCCCGCTCATGGCGCACAACCGTGCCCTTTGGTATAAGGAAGGGTGTCCTGCCCCCCAAGATTGTGTGTGGCCGGGAGCTTTCTGTGTCTCGTCCTCTTGTGTGTTGGTTTTCTCATACTGTTTCTACCAAAGACACACTCTCATTCCCATGCAATGGCTCTTGCTCCCCAGTCCCGGGGCCCCTGCTGAGTTGAGGGCATGCAGAGTGGGCTGTTAGGTGCTGGTCCGTGTGAGGACACTCGAGTTTGCATTGCTGAGCCCGGTGTCAGGCAGCTCTGTCACTGCCAGATCCAGAGGCGCTGTGCATCCCACGTCAACCCAGCCCTACGGCTGTCTGCCCTGCTTGGATATTGTTCAAAGTGCATGTTAAGCTCTGATTGATCCAGGGTTCTGCTGCAAATAGTGCTACAACTGTCCTCATGAGACATGGGTGTGAGGGGCAGTGGTCCATACACCCTCCATCCACATGCGCAGCGTAGACAGATCTCTCACTGCAGAAGCGGTTTGTTTGACCTTAGTGTGCCAGGAGGCACTGCTCCATCTCAAGAAACACATGGATCGGGAGGAGAGGGATGGCCTCCAGGAGGGGCCGCCCAGCGAGGCCACCAGCATCAGTTCATCTAAAGTTGGAGACAGTGATACGTTCGGGCATTAATCCACGTGGGCAGAGAGAGTTCTTGCTTTTTCTTTTCAGATTTTGTTCATCTGTGTATTTATTGTGTTTAAGAATCCAGTTGGCTGATTTCAAGACAACTATAAACAGTTGTGACAAAGACCCAGTGGCTATGAGCATCTCTGAATAACCCCAAACAAGTGTGTTCCATCCTGTCCAGGATGTAAGGTGGAATTTCATGGATTGATAAAAAGCTGACTCAGTTTCCCTGGAAATATGGTTTCCCTAGGTTGAGGACTTTTTGTGACTAAAGCAGGGTGGTAAGAGGGGAACTCGCATGACAGACCCTTCTACGGGGGTCTGTAAACTGTTCTGTTCAATCTGTGCCTCCAGCTCCAGAAAGCTTGTCTTCTTTTCACCATATTCTAAAGTTTTACTGAATTTGTCCTCAGAAGACTGATGCGCACCTGCACTCCATCATGCATTTGGTTATTTTTTTGCATCCAATTTCACTCTTCCTTTGACTATGTCATTTACTGCTATAAGGTCCCTTTGGTCAAGAGAGGTGGAAGGTTCATATTTACTCACAGCTGGAGGTGAGCGTGGCAGGGTGAGGGAGAAGCGCCCATCCTGAGGTTCGTCTTGAGCACGGTTACAGTTAAAGCTGATTGTCAACATGATTTGCCTAGGATTTCCCGCGGGGACCAGCAAAGCATACTTCTGGGAGCCTGAGTGGTCATGGTAAGTGGCCGTGAGGTCCGAATCTGCTCCCTCCTCTTCCTCTCTGGTCTATTTCACTCCTTTGCCTCCCAGCCGCCATGCCCTGAGCAGCTCTGCTCCCCCACGCCTTTCCGCCATGACCTCCTGCTCTGGGGATGGCTGACCACAGACTGAGTCCCTAAACCCGGAGCTAGCCGGACATCATCTTCTCTACACTGTGAATGTTGGGTACTGCGCTTCAGCAGCAGGGGAGGTGTCAGCACAATCAGTTAATTTGAAATGTCCAGGGAGGGTAGCAGAGCCCAGAGAGCATGGGGTTCTGCTTTTGTCATTTGCTCTTATTACATTTTACCTTTAGACCCCGCAGGTGATTCTAATGTGTAGGAAGAATTGTGAGCCGCTAATAGCAGTTTGCACCCTAATTAACCATAGCAACCTTTGTCTAACAGAAGTTAAACTACCTTGTGCCAGGTTTTCACAGATCACCAGCAGCGTTTCTTGGAAGAGAAAATACCAAGGGAATTAAACTGTGATCCTTGATCTTTCTCCTTGGTCCTAACTGGGTCACCATATCTCAGTGTCCCATCTCTACTTCTTCTTCTTAACTGAATCCCAGAACTAAGCCATAGCCATGGGAGCAGAACTGGCCCGTCAGGCTCAACATGATGGAAAGCTGTCGAGGAAACGGGCTGTGTGTGATGGCATGGCGTCTTCCTCCCCAGATGACCTTGTCTCTTCCTGCAGGATCTGTTTACAGTGCAAGTCTAATCAATTTCTCAGCGTCGAACGTGGAGTTTCATGCCCATCAGGCCTCACTGGTAGCATTCCTGCCCTGGTACTGATTGCTTCACTCCCACCTGGCAAGGAAGGATGTGGCAGCACACCTCTAACTTGAGCCCTTTGTCCAGTGACAGCAGTGGCCTCTATTTCCAGTAGAAAGACAGTCACTGTCCATACCCACCATGACACTAAGGTCACTTTGACAATGGTGTCATGGCATCTTTTCAGATGCTGTTGTCCTCTTCGTATCAGCCTTGGTGGAGAACCTAACCATCCAGGTACTGAGCACACCTCCACCTACTTCACCTTACTCCACCGTGATAGCGACTTGTTATATAGATTAGAAGGAGGCAGGTGGAACTTGAGAATTTTTTCCCAAATCACAGTAAGGTAGAAAAGATATGCAAAGCTGTCATTGTTATTGTGACTATTCTAAAGTGATGTAATTTCTAAATTTCCCTGGATGCCATCTTCATAGTCAAAACAAATAGTAAGACAACACCAAGACTTTGACTTGAAAGGGAGGAAGTTTCTTTGGTGTCTGGTTGAAGCTCCAGTTCCACACCACTCCTTTGGACACCAAAATGAGTCCCTGGAGAAGAGACCTCGATGCCCCAAGTGTCTGATGCTCTCAGGGCTGCCCTGCCAGCTTCAGGCCCAAACCCCACCCTCCCAGTGGGGTTCAGGGCTGACTCTCGCCAGCTCTGGGGAGAGACCACTGAGTGCTCAGACACCTCCCCATGAGGCTGTCTCTGTGCCTGAGAGTGGGCCATGCTGTGAAGTGAGCCTCGCTGCTGGGTTGGTGGTGCGTGCTCCTGCAAGGCGAGGGCTTTGGGCCGCTCTGGCCCCCTCGAGTGCCACTGTCTGAGTGGCCGAGAAGACGTGGCCAGAAGACTGAGCCCAGCACGAATCCCGCCTGTGAGCGTGGGTGAGCTGCCTGAGCACCGTGCATGCTCTGCTGGAGAAGGAGCTGGCTGTTGGCTGTGCCCGGCCTCTCAGGGCCCCATGCGGGTGTTCTTTCTCTGCCATAAACTTTAGTTGTAAAAACACTTTTCTTAACCCTGTGAATCCTCTTAAGGAATCCTTGAACCCAGAGGTAGATTACTGGAAGCACTGAGGACAGTTTGCACACGCCCCGTGTGGCTTTCCATGCTAAGAACAGATTCGTGTACTGGCCGCAGCACCCAATAAGGATTTTATAATTATACACCTCGAAGGGGAGAACTCTACAGAAAAGTTAAAAGCACATACAAAGTCGAGTGCTAGACAAAGGCTGGAGTGAGTGACAGGACCCGCCATTGTTCAAGGAAACACTGAGATGAAGAGATCAGCTCATTTTCCTTTTACCATTGATGCCCTCGAAGGACTCAGCCTCACCAAGTGTGTTTGCTTGGAGGTAGATTAGACGCATTGGGCTGCTGACATATACTTACTATTATTATTTCTTAACATCCACAGAAAGCTGCCAGTTTCATAAAGTGCAGAGGTTTTCTTAGGAAAGATAGCTCTTAAAAAGATTAGAAAACCGAGCCATTCCTGCTAAACAGCCTCTTGCCATTTTCTCTGCCCTTGGTTCAGAGAAGTAAACACATATTTCCTTCCTTCCTTGAAGGTTGTGTTCTCCCCAGTTCCAGTTTTTAAAAATCCACATTTCAGAATGTTTTCATAATCTCTTTTGTGGAGCTCTTTAAAAACCAGGGAAATACTTGCACTTCGCAAAGGAAGAAGGTAAGTGTCTAAACTCACATTCTTATAGGTGGTTTTGACAAGGAAGAAAATTTTCAATTAGATCTTAATCCTGAAAGACCAGAAGTGTGCTAATTTAAGAAATACTACTAAGTGTGGACACCACCCCTGGTACTTCCCCCCAGAGCTGCTGCTGCATAGAAAATGAACACTGTCCCCCGTTCACAAACATTTTAAGCAAAATACACCAGACAGGAAGTTAGCGACTGGGCCTTCCAATGAGCTTTTGCTTATTTTTGGCTTTGTGTGGTTTTCAGAAAGATCTTTCTTGAAAGACCAAAGATAACATTTTTTTAAAAGGAAAATCTTCCCAGTGACACACATTTTCAAGAGAAACACTGAAAAGAGACAATGCTTCAACTAAGAGTATGGTCTGGGCAGACTTAATCTAAATTGGCTCCTTCAGGAATAGGGAAGAAGCCAAAACTGCACATCTTCAGACAGATCTCTCTCTCTGCAAGCCAGGACAACAGCCTGTGTCAACAGAGGGTTGTATTTCTTGGTGTTGTGGTGTGTGCCTATATAATCCCTGCACTCTTGGAGGCTGAGGCAGGAGTGAGACCAGCTGAAACCCAGCATGAGCAATTCCAGGAAACCTTGACTCAAAAACAGTACAAAACAGCTGAAGATGTTGCTCAGTGTGAAGACCCCAAGTTCAATCCCCAGTAGCAAAAATATAGAAAGTAAAAGGAGAAAGAGAAAGAAAGAAAGAGAGAAAGAGGGAAAGAAAGAAAGAAAGAAATGGTCAAAGCCCTGGGAAGAAGCCACCGCAGTATCCAGAAGGGAAAGGTGACATTTTCAAGACCAAGAGAAGTCTCTGCAACCAGTTCCCTTCTGCCTCTTCACATTTTGAAAAACCAAGAAGATACCAGTGGGGTGTTTGCTGTACCTGGGCCACACTGCTCCAGAGATGCTGTGTTGGCTCGAGGCCAGGCTTGACTCACCTGAAGGTCATGGCATGGCCACAGAGCTGCCACACGTTGGCAGCCTCCAGAGCTCATCTCTTCTCTGAAAAAAATTACAAACTTAAAGTCCTTGTGGTGAATCCAGCTGAGGAAGGGAAGTGAAATACACCAAGTTGAGAGAAATTAAAAACAGTGGCTATCAACTCAAATACGCTTGGAAGAGCTTTTTCCTAGTGGTATTTTAAAATGGAAATTTTGTCAATGCCAACAAGCAGCATTTACATTATTTGTTGTATTCAGCCATTTTGTCAAGATAAAAGAATATAATTTGGATGTAAGAAAATTCTGTCACCAAGACAGGTAGCAGGAAAGTTACCACTGGTAGTCACAGGTGTTTGCAAAGGAAACTGTTACGATGCAGTCGCTGGTGAACTTTGTCGGATGGGGCACGGTTGTTGGCTGTGCCATGGCAACTCGAACTCAGGGAGACCCGCTCAGCAGAAGGCCAGACCTCTGGGAGTGTCTGAGGATGACTGGCACAGAAGCCAGACAATGAGGAGGCAGCATGCCCGGGTGTGGATGGTACCAACCAATAAGCGTGCAGCCCAGGTGGAACAAAGGGGAAAAAAGGAAGTCTGCCTTCTACTTGAAGGAGCTCCAGTTTTTTCCTCTGGACCATGGTGTCCAAGCCCCAGGAGGCCCCCCGAACCCCCAGAACAGGCTCCCCAACCCCCATGCAGACTCATGCAGTCGCCATAGTGAGTTCCCTGGTTTTCTGCCTCCAGCTCTCCAGGGTACAGACCGTCATCTTGGATTCTTCTGGCTGTCTTCACAGATGGACAATTTCTGTCCTGCTTCTGACCCTGTAGCACCTACTAGGTTCCTTTGTGTAATCAGATGTTCATTTCACATCAGTGCTGTCCTCTAGTGAAGCCTCAGGACACGAGTGCCCTGAGTGCCCATCCGGAAGCCACAGACCTGGCTCAGTCCTGGATCACGGTGCGATTCACCCACAGGATCCCCCGATGTCTCTCAGGCTTCACTCAGCCCAACCGTTTTCCTCTCTCCATTATAAGCCAAAGGTTGTACCAGCTGTCAGTGCCCCAGCCATCCAGAGTAACATGCTGTTTGCCCTCACAGCAATTTCTATAGCATGAACACCATCTCTGGGATCAAATGGAGATTCGAACCCATCACCTCTGCTTACAGTCTAATGAAATCTGTAAGCTTTCTGAGAAATCAGTATTTATTTCCATAACAATTTAATGCAGTCACAATGGCATTAAATGCATATAGCTTCTGTCAAAAGTGGGAATGCAGGAGTGTAGGTAAGACAATAAATATGTGTGCTCAGTAGGAAAGAGTCTCCTGGCCACCCACAGGGCACAACTACACAATGAAGGAGGTTTGTGGCAACCTTAGAGGTATGAAGGTGGCCCTGCATCTGTTCTGACAGTAGGAGAACATTTCCCTTGTGATATTAAAATAGACGCAAGAGAAACTTCACCAGCTCCCAAATGCTTTGGTGTGTGTGTGCTGAAAATAGTGTATTTCAAATCATGATGGCTTCGTACACATGAGCTACCTCTGAAGGGGTATAGTCGTGATACACTGCAAGTGTGTCCCTCTAAAAACACAAGACAATTACTTCTCAGACAAAAGCTAAGAGGAAGGAGCTTATAGCTGTGGGACATGGTAATAGAGCTTGGATTTCTCTATGAATTCGAGGTCACTGTTATCAAAATCTTTGGGAACTAAATCAGGACACACAGTGAACACTGGCTTTCTTCTTCTCACGGAGATGGGGCAGCCTTTCAGCCCAGGATAGGGATGAGGACAGTTATTAGACTGGTCAGCCAGTCACCAGGCCTTGGTCAGCCCTGGACTGCAATTCAGTAATTAATCGCTGCAGCACAGGACGTGGGATTCTGCAGAGAGCCTGGGAACCTAGAGGAAGTGACCACCAGGCTTCCACTCTGTGGAGTGTAACCCAGAGGGCAAGGAGCGCCCTTCTGGGCAAACCATTGACAGGATGCTTTCTGTGAGTGAAACAGGAGTGTGAGAGGTAGAAACAAGGGGTGGAGGCAGTGAGGGGGCCATTGACATGCCTGAGGCTCCCACTTTGCCTGAGACAACTGCACAGGGCGGGGGCCTCAGCCGTGAGAAATGTCTCATTTAGGCCGAAGCACAGACACAAGACTCCTGAACTCCAGTGCACTTGAAGAGGGAGAAAATCATCAGTGGAGTCTAGGTGCCAGGGCTCCCTGTGTCCCGCCTGACCGCTCAGAGAGCCTGGGCTTCTGTCACAGTTATAGACAGAAGCCTCGCTGGTGCACTTTCTGCCACAGAAGCAGGAAAACTCACTAAAGATAACTACACAGCAAAAAATAAACTATCCTCATCTCACTTGAAATTAACGAAAGTATTACTGTACAAATCTGTAATTGTAATAAAATGTATATAATGTGAAGGAAGCATTTTGCATAGGTGGCAACTTTGGACAGAAAAATAACCAACACCTAGTTCTATTATGATTGAAGAACTGAGAGATTTTTAAATGACCTTTCCTTTTTGTTTTTTTTAAGTATTTTTTTCTAGCTTTTGGAGAATGACATTAATACCAGCCATTGGTGCATGGCATGGTCAGGGAGGTCCTGCAAGACTCATTTTTATGTATTTTGTTTATTGAAAAAAAATTCTTTTTCAAACTGATTTTATTGGTATATTTTGTACATACATTAGGATCACATTCAACACTGAGAATTTGTACTAGTAATGACATATCTTTATTCCCATTCTTCCTCTTTTCCCAGCCTGCTCTACCACCCTCCACCCCATACACATACATAAGCTTTGTTTCCTTTTCTTAACCATCAATTTTTTTCTTTTCCCTCTCTTCCTGTAAACCTCAAAGTGGCCACAGGTCCTCCCTGGCCCGGGGACACACTGAGCCTCTCTCTAAGTTCCGCACCCCGTGCATCATCACCTCACAGCTGAATAGCGGGTCCTCCTCACCTCCCCAGCCTAGAGCCTGCTGGGCCTGCAAGAGAGGCTCCGAGTCTCCTCTGGGCTTGGGTGAGCTGAGAAGGAGGTGGATGTGCACACCACGGGGAAGCTCTCCGAGGATATTGGCAGCAATTCAGTTGCAAACCAGCTGCAAAAAGCTTTAAAGAACAGCGCTGCATAAAAAATGAAAAATGTTGATTGAGGACATATTGCCCTTGATTGAATGCTGAAAGAAACCTGCCGGGCAGAAAAATAGATATGAAAAAGGGCGAGGGGAAGGAGAAGGGGGCAGGGAGAGTGCATCTGCCATCGCCAGCTGTGAGGAGGAGGCTCTGGCATCCACAGGGAGCCGCACTTGGACTGAGATTCTGAGCTCTGCTCCCTGGTTGATTCCGGGGATCCGTGGGGATCTTGCTGCACTTGTTCTGGGCATGCAGTGCCACCCCTGTGAGCCCGCCTCACTGGGGGTTCTTGTCTAGCCGTCCTGGCCAGCTGGGACCCTCAGGGAGAGGCTTTGTGGGCTTGGCCTTTGCTTCCTGTCCTGGAGCTTTGTGGTCCAGTGCTCCAGAGAGGTAACTTGGTGACATTCTTAGACGTGCCAAAGCTATTCCATGACTTGTCTCTGGGAGGTTGGTTTGTGACCAGCCAACAGAGGAGACTCGTGCTTCCCAGGAGCCAGTCACTGGCATGGAGCATGAGGATTTTGAGAATCAGCTTTTCACCCATCCTCACCACCAGGCAGGACAAACTTCTGAGTTTTCTGGATTTCTCTGTTTTCTGCCTCAATGCAATGATGTGAGGAAGCAGTAGGAGACTCGTCTCATGCTGAGGAGTAACTGAGGCCTAGCTGGGCACAGGTGCACTCAGCCCTGAGTTCTCCCACTGTGAAATCTCCAGTCACTGCCACCAGGCACAGCCCAGAGTATCTGGCTGGGCCCATTTCACAACATTTCTTCACTTTCTTTTTTTAAAACCAGCTTTTTTAGCAATCAAACACAGTGGGACCTGCCCACTGAGCTGCCTTCCTGGCCTTACATTTTTGACGCAGGGTCATACAAAGTCACCAGGTTGTCCAGTCTGGTTACCCCAAACGTAGGAACCTCCTGCCTCAGCCTCCTGGACTATTAAGTTTACAGGTTTGCGCCACTGTGCTCGGGTGCATTGTTCACATACTGACCACAGTGGATACCATGCAGATGGCAGGTGTATATACCAGGGAGCCCAAGAAACTATTAGAGCCAAATTTTCCATCTGTGGGGCAAAAGGTAAAGATCTATGTACATATATCTTACTACCTGATTAAAGGCTCCTGAAGACAAGGTATTTTCCAAGTAACAGTAAAACACCCTACACGTGGCTGTGATCAGAGAGGTCCCCTAGTCCACAATAACTGCAGCCCTCAGAACAACACCACACTCTGCACATTTCCATTATTTTTTGTCACATTTATCATTGCCTGATACTCATTGTGTGCATGTTTGTATGTGTGCAAAGCCTTCATTTATTTACTGCAGTGACCTAGGTGACGAGCTTCCAAACGGTGAACATGTTCTTCACAGTGAATTTTACCTTCTCACCTCCCCAGTGACTTGTGACTGTGTCCAGAGAGGTGATAATCTGATTTACAATGTCTTATGCACTGTGATTATTTGGTGGCTCTCAGTGCTATGGCTGCTATGAGAGCTCACAGAATTTCCTGCCAGAATTTTTCCTCTAGAAGAACATCAGGGCTTTCTTGGATATTTCTCCCACAGGTAACATCTTTTCTAGGCAACAAAAATTTGCCAGATAGGACCCAGCTTTCATTAGATGATTGACTAGCAGAGGGAGGAACTTTCTCCAGCACCAAGGTCATTTGGAGTCTGTAGCGCAGCAATGCCTTCTGCTCCCCACTACTGTCAACACTCGCAGCAACGCCCAAGCTCGTCACAGTGCACCTTGCGAGCCATGAGCAGCAGCAGCACAGCATGATAATCCACTGCATGCAGGACCCAAGGGCTCGGCTTGTGGGGAGCAGGTGAAGGGGGTGCAGCAGTGAAAGGGCAGTGAAACTGCAGGCTGAGGGCCTCTGGTGTGGTCAGATGTCCTGCATGGAGCCCCAGGACAGCTGCAGGCCCTGCTTGAGCACAAAGGGCAGTAGAAGGTGCTGGCAAAATGCCCGCAAGTGGCAGCACCAATGGAGACCCAGAGGAACATGGACCTGGAGCTGGCCGGTTGGTTCCAGGCCCAAGAACAAGCAGATCACTTTCTAGAAACAAAATTTTCAAATGAAGACCTATCATCTTTTCCACATCCTAAATAGTGGAGCATTCTATGACAGTCATCACCAAACTGTTTGTCACCAGGAACCACTTTTGTGGGAGATGATTTTTCCCTGGACCTTGGGATAGAGACGGTTTCCGGGTGAGACCCTCAGACAGTGTGTGACACAGACCCCCTGTGTCCCACTCACAGTAGTTTGTGCTCCTGTGAGACTCACACTGAGGCTGATCTGACTGGAGGTGGAGCTCAGGGTGGTGATGCTTGAACAAGGGAGGTTGGACCCTCAGAGGAAACTCGTCTGGCTGACCCACTGCTTGCCTCTCACTGGACAGCCCGGTTACTAACAGCCCACGGATCAGGACGTATGCAGCCCAAAGGCAGGACCTCTGCTCCAGTCCCAGCCTGCAGCAGCTTATCCCCAACCTGGCCTGCTCTGTTCTTAGTGTGTGATGTGGGAACAGCATTCCGCCAGGCGCCCAACACTGGTGCTAGCAATTCCTTCCCTCCCATCCCAACCTGCTTCAGAAGGCAGCCTGTGGCCGTCTCTTCTCCATTGGTCTGCAGCATCCCCAAGCATTGTTATAAACTGTCCTTTGAAAACACTCACACTGCAGAATCTGTCAAGAGTTATAAATCAAGGACTCCTTCTTTTTCCTCTTAAAATCCTGTGGTTCAGCCTTCACTCGTCTCCAACTGCATGAGGTGTGCTGGGGTTTTTTGTAATTGAAGTTCATTAATATTTCTCATATCTAACAATGATGAGATTTTCATACCAATTTCACACTGGCCCATTCAGGGACCAAGGGTCCCGTGCACTGACAAAATAACCAGCATACACACGCAAGAAGGAATTTAATACCTTTCTCAGGTGAATTTAAATTCCAAGGTATTACCAAGGTGGTGATGTGAACCCTTGGAAGCTGAGGCAAGAGGACCACAAGCCTGAGTCCAGCCAGAGCAATTTAGCAACTTAGGGAAGACTTTATTTCAAAAGAGAAGTGAATGAACAAATATTACTCATTGCAAAAGTCTGATTTGCAGTCGTGCAAAAGAAAAAACCCAAGTTTTTTGTGATGCCCTTAGGTTTCTATGGACAGCCTTCCAAGGCTCTCAGACAAGACAGTGACAAACAGGTACACAACACAAGCCCTTTGCCTGGACCTTGGACAGTGGTTGTCACCCAGCTGGGAGAGTATGACAAGGTACCAACCTGTACCCATAAGCAAACAGTGGAAGTCAAGACTTCTCCCTGGCTGTTGAGCTATGACTAACTCGTGCATAAGCTGAAAAGTGCCCTCAGTCTATTAGCTAAAAGGATGGCCAAGCTTCCCATGCCAACTCCTCTCAAAAATATATTCCACTGCAGTGAGGCGTCCATAGGTGTGAGGAGTTTGCCAGTGGGACAGGGAGTGTCTCCTGCCTTTCCACCTTTACCATGAGCTTATATTCATCTTTAAATTTGTGATCACAAGCCCCAAGCTTCTCATCAGTGTCCTGAGACTGGAAAGGCACAATTCAGCCCAGAGTCCACAGTGCGACTCTTCATGATAAAGAAGATTCATAGCCAGAACAGGAGCGTGAAGACATCACAAGAAACTTGGGGTGATTTCTGACCTGCTCGCTTCCTGTCAGGGCATCCCCAGGGTTTTCTCGCCTTCGCCATTCTGCATGGCATAGCATTTAACTGATCATTTTCTTTCTCCCTCCTGCTCCCCAATCTAAACAACAAAAGAAGGAATTTAACCTCATATCCTCGCTGTGAAATTAGCTCTATTGTCAAAAGATGACAGCTGTATCCTGATTTCAAGAATTTCATGTAGAAATAAAACAGCATTTTTGAAACCATTGTGCTACTCCAAACAGATTCCTAATGGTCCCTGGCAAACCATTTCCAGAAGACTTGGGTAAGTAAGATAGAAAGACACCATTTCTAAAGAGTTGCTTTCACGGGTGAGGTCAGAGTGTTCTTTCCATATTGC
Source organism: Petromus typicus (assembly GCA_004026965.1). Taxonomy (NCBI): domain Eukaryota; kingdom Metazoa; phylum Chordata; class Mammalia; order Rodentia; family Petromuridae; genus Petromus; species Petromus typicus. The sequence continues at coordinate 73,396 of PVIR01001554.1, read as the reverse complement.
TCATTCCCAGTCGAATTTCCTAATAGTCTATCTCCTCCACTAACAGATGCCCGGCCTCATGTCGGAACCAGACCGCCCCACCGCTGAGACGCTATCCAGCGCCTTTCTTATTGAGCCGTTTCCCTAGCAGATGGCGCGAGGCTGCAGGCACACTCCTTCCTGTTAATTACCAGCCTTCGCTACAGATGGAAATGTCAGTCAGCCTCACAGGTCCTGGTTCCTGCCATTGCCTCAGCCCATAGCCCTCTACCTAGGCAAGACGCTGCCAACACACACCATGTGTTTTGTGACTGCTGACTAGGCAGGCAACAAAAAACAACCTACTTCATGAATATTCATAGCGGAATGTTTAAAGTTCTGTTCATCTGTGATTGCTTCTAGATCCGCTTAAAGGGGATCGTACCTTCCTGAGCACACTCTACCCCTTGTTTCCCTACACCAAGGAGGTGCGGGTACCAGAGCGGGTTGCCGTGGCAACAGGGGAGGCCCACTACAGGCGGGAAGTCCAGAGCCTGGCAGAGGCACATCGATTTCTGACTCCCATTCTTGAACCTCCGAGCATTGCCCCATTGGTCTTATTGTGCCGTGACGCCCGGAGCCACCAGGCTGGACTGATGGGCTCTCATAGGCTTGATTATCTCATTAGTGCTACGTGGCAATACGAGTTCCTCCATCTTTCTGGGTGACTTCACATACTCAGTGGAGAAAGATGAATTTCAGCAGAGTCATGCTTCATCCACAAAGACAAACTTGTGTTACTTCTGAGGAACACTAGCCTCCAGAGATGGGTGTCTTTTCAGGTTTAGAGGAGGACATGGCATTCCCGGGGAGGAGAGAACATCAGGGCTCCAAATCTTCTAGGAGACAAAACTACCACCTCCTGCAATTAGAAAACAGGCCACAATATGGCTAAAACTGGGAAGTGAACATCCTGAAGGCTGAAGATGGATTCCTTCACAAAATGCAAATAGACTTTCCTCCATAGGCATCTTTTAACTCTGAGGGAGACTCCGCCCAGTGGGGTTCTAGTGTGAGGAAGTCGAAGGTGGGAACATGGCGAGATGAGGCGGCAGCAGGAGTCAGAGCTCCCAGGGGCAGTTGGAAGCATCTGTCTCCTTCTTTCCTGGTTCCACTTTGGGGAGCAGATACTATAGATACACTTTCCATATTTTACAAGAATGAGAAAGCTGGTGTAGGCATCTTCAGAGAGCACAGAGGTGGGCTGGCTCGGAACCGTGCCCCACCAACCGGCTTCTCCTGAGTCCAGAAAAGGAGGGGAGCGGGGGTGTTCCCCAAGGGATCAGAGCTCACGTTTCTCTTGGACAGAATCAATTATGATTGTACTTTGCAACAGGGTGCCTGTGCAGAGATGAACAAGTACCCGGAGCCTGTGCAGTAAACCAAAATTTACTGTTTAAGTACCTAAACAGTACTTCCCCAAAATATTACTATGTATGTACATGCGTATCAATAGATCATGAATCTTGTTCACATAAATGATACATAGACTATAATATACGAAAATATCACAATGTGCCATAGTCTCTGTTGTCAGTTCTACATAAACAACTACATTTTATGAGATGCTTTCCTTGGCTTTTGCCAAACTTTTCTACTTGTAGCCACTTAAGGTTATAATTAGCTATGATTTGGAAACTGCACTGCATTGCACCCTGGGAACTTTTTCATTAAGTTTATTGTCATTGTGTCTGACCTGTGATTTATTGCTAAGCTGTGACTCATTTCCATATACGTTGCATTCATTAAGCCAAAACCTGTTTCAGCCTCACCACCATATGTGTCAGAATCTCATGCCTTGTTCGATGACCAAATGACATTTTTGCCCAACTGGATAACAACATTCAATCCTGGAAGCATATTTCTTCAATAATTTTTGCTATTCACAGTGTAGCAGCTACACACACAACTCAGCCTTGTGTTTGGTCTGCAACACTCACACTTTCTTCCTCACATTCCTATTGATCAGCAGTGAGTCTGCTTCAGTGCTTGAAGTTCTGTGTGATATATATTCTCCTATCACGCTTCATGTCCAGCTATACACACACACATGTACACACCACACACACTACTTGTTTCTTAATAATGACCATTTTTCATGAGCAACTTACAAAATTCCTACAAATTTCCAAAAAGGCCCCTGCTGAGTGGTACAGGGCAACACAAGCACTGAATGTCTTCGATTTTTCTACTTCTTGACAATATATACATCATATCCTTGCTATGTGTTATTTACAAGTAATAAACTGATGTGAATGTACAGAGTTTTACCTGAGGGAAGCTTAACAGTTGACCAAAGTGATTAGACAAGTGTCTTTTATAATGCACTTAAAACAGTAAATACCAGCACATGGAAAGTTCTAGGATATTCGGGCTGTTTTTGATCTGTGTCAAGGGATATGTAACTGGATAACGTGGAGTCCAAGGGCCAGTGCTGTCCATGTAGTCTTATCAGGGGTGGAGGGGCTTGGCTTGAGCTTGGAAAATGTGTCAGATTTGGATAAAGAGAAAAGAAATATTTCCGTATTAACTCAAGGAATATTTATGATTGATCATTACCCAACATTTCCTCTATTTACAGTCGTCAACAAGAGTAAGAATTTTTCTAGAGAGCGTTTCATCTTCTAAGCTGGATATGCTCCTAAAGAAGCATCAAATATGTGCAGTTTAAGGATTTTCAAACTGAGTTTTAAAAACAACTCCTAAAAATTAATAGCTGAATCTAAAAGAAAACAAAGTCTCTCCTCTATATTCTGTGTCTTTGAAGATTTCGGAAGAAATATCAGCAGCAGACCCTGGAGTGAGTGAGACACTGTGGTGCTGGAGACCCAGGAAAATAGAGCCTTTCTCTGGCTCAGCTCGGCCACTGCTGTCCCTCACAGAACAGCCCCTGAGGCCTGTCCGACCTGTGTGACATGCCCCTGAGGGAGGGACCCATCTGCTCCAGAGGGACCCAGAGAGGGGAGGTAGTAAACTGGTCCATGATCTTACACACCCAGCCACCCAACTCCCTGACACAGAATATAAAAGTCATAGTAAATGGGAAGGAAAAGTGAAGAGATAAAGACCTCAAATGAGCAAGTGAGAAGCATACCAGGTTGCCATTCTTCCTTACAAAAGCAAATGCCAAAGAAGTGGCTTTATCACCAGCTCTGTAGGTGTATGAGGGGATGCATCCTCGTTGCTGCCTCTGTTGTTCTGGGATCAGTCTGCCCTGCCCACCCAGACCATGAGCACACACGTACTTCCAGCACTGGAAAGTGTAAACTAGAATTGCCTATGACTTTTTTTTTTTGAAGGTACTAGGGATTGAACTCAGGTCCTTGTGCTTCCAATGTAGGTGCAGTAGCACTTGAACTAAACCCCCAGCCCGTGTTCATGCAATGAATAAACAAAACTATAAAATTCTAAACAAATAGACAAAACTAAAAATTCCACTTATTTATTTTTAGTTTCTATTTTGATTCATCCATGTTTGCAGTACATAAAGGCCACGTTCTCTTGGGAAGCTGGCACATGTGGAGAGCAATCTTCACTCCTCACTCCCTTTCTTTGTGCAGGAGACCCCTCCCCCTTTCCTATTATCCTTTATCTTTCTCTTCATTTGTGTCTGGGGCTTCTCATGTAATAGAAGTCATGCGATACTTAACCTTGTATCTGACTTCCAGTAGAGAAATGGTTAAATAAGTCATAGCTCATCTGTTGGTTTACCTGTCTGTCTGTCTATCTATCCAATTAGGGAAAATCAACACAACAAGGAAGATATCAAAAGACCGATGGTGACAATTACTAACTCACAGGTTTAAGTGCTGTCTTACAGTCTTGTGTATTTCCTCATTTTCTACCTTAAGCAAGTGTTGCACTTGTAAACAGAAAGAGAAACCAAAGTTAATTTGGAAGAGCAAGAAACTGCTTTGGGGAGAGCAGGTTGTGGTCCCCAGGGGGCTGGAACCACCTGCAGCTTCAGCGGCACCCTCGTGGCTTCGCTTTCTTGTCTCCAAGTCTCCGCCATGGGAGGACGGTGGGACAGGACAGGGTCACCATGTGGGGCCCACCAGGCAGAGCGTGCAGGCCGGGCCAGGTTGCTTCCAGCCAGTTTCTCTCCCGCCCAGCACCTATGAACGGCCCCCGGAGGGAAACCACAAGGCTGAGTTGATCTTTCTCAGTCTTGTTAATCCTCCCAAAGCCACCTCCCACCCCTTGCCTCCTTGGCAAGGGTCACAGCAGTGCGGGGGACACAGAACCGCACCACACGGCACAGTGCCCTTGAGCATCCACTAGGAGGGCCACATGCCTTGGTTTGCCAAAACTCACATCACTCGTGGTGCCTGCCCCGTGCTCCGGACACAAAGGCTGCTTGAGAGTCCTCCCCATCGTGGCATCTGGTGGGGTGGGCTGCGGACCTGCACCTGAGCTTGGGAAGTGGGACCCAGTCGTTCAAAGGCAGAACCACCTGGGATGAGGCAGCAGCAGCTGGAGATGTGTCCTGGGGGTGGAAACAGGATCAGAAGGTGGAAGGAAAAGACCACAGACATCAGAGAGGAAGCCGGTGTAATCCAGCCTGGCTCCGGGGAAGGTGGCAGTGCCAGCTTCGGCGGCCACATGGCTTCCAGTGAGGCCAGCCGAGCAGCAGCTCCGCAAAGGGCTGGGCAACCAGTGCTCGCCAAAGGACTGAGACAGCCGCACCCGCAGCAGCTGGTGCATGAATTAACTACAAGCTGGTGGAGGGGACCCAGGTGGAGGGACTCTGGGTCCTTCCCACAAACATGGCAGGGAACACAGCCACCATGGACTCGGTTTTAATTCAATTCTTCCAACAGCTTTCTTTGGCAGACAGAGAAACACTCGAGTCAGAAGAGATGCTTGGGAACTGGACAAATGTGGTTGGTGCCAGACACAACAGAGGTTTGAACAGCAGAGTGGACACTCCAGAGCCACACAGGCAGCAGAAGCAGGTTGGTCCAGAGAAGCAGCTTCCAGGTGATGTGGCCCTCAGGAAGGGCCATTCCCTTGGTGGTGACAACTTCTTGGTGTGGCCCAGAGTGACTCTGCAACTGCAGCTTCCCCATAGGGCCCTGCTGAGGGGGCAGCTGGTCCTGAGGCTGGCAGAGGTGGCTCTTGCACGAGGTGGATCCTGGCATGGACCCCGGCGTGGATCCCAGCGTGGACCCTGTCTTGCCACACACCAGGTCGTCATGCTCAGTGGCTCTCTGAAGATGCGCTTTCCTGTGACGCACACCCATGACCCAGGACTCTAGAAGGCCGAGCAAGGAGGATCACAAGTTAGTGCACAGCTCGGCCAACTAGTGATCCAGTAGGACACTGTCTAATGGCACCAAATAAAAGACCAAGGACACAGCTCAGTGCCAGCCCCCTGGAGTCCATCCCTAGCAGCACACACTCAAGGCAGTTTGCAAGTGGTCGTGGAAGCTCTTCTGACAAATGTCAGAGACGTGAGCATTTTAGAAAGTTGGGTGAAACAAAAAATAAGCATATGTTGAGAAGAAAATAGCCTCGCTGTGAGAAAGAGGCCACGTCCAATGTGAGTGGGCAGATGGAGGCAAATGCAAGCAGCGGCTGCTGGGTGGCTTACTCCAGAAAGGTCTGTGGCCACCTCGAAGCTGAGCTCAGCACTGCTCTGCACAGCCCGAGGGCCAGAGCTAGGCACAGCTCCATGGCCCTTCTTCCGCGGGCAGCACAATGTCCACGGCATGCAGCTGAGAGTGATGGCATATACCTGTCCCGCAGGCTGAGGCAGGAGGATCCCAAGTTCAAGTTCAGCCTGAGTAGCCCAGCAAGACCTGTCTGAAAATTTACAAAAACTAAGAAAAGGACGTGAGTGTAGCTTTGTGTGATGTTCCTGGGTTCGATCTCTAGTTCTGCAAAAATCAGTCAGCTAAACAACCCAACAGCAGTAGGGTGAACATGTCCACTTCCCTCTGTCTCTCATTCCTCTTCGGTTTTCCTCACTCCCCACCTTCTTCATCTAACAAACACCAGCTGCCCCTAGTGTTAGCATTTGTGTTGTTCGCAGACAGCGGAGGAGTAAGGAGACTGTCAGCAGCTCAGGGCACCATGTGGAGCCCATGCTTGTGAGAGAGACGAGGGCGCCTCACTCTGGTGGAGGAGATGCCTGCTGTGGGCTCTGGGTGGGTCACACGTGACACTCAGGGATAGCACCACGGAGGTGAGGTGGCTGCATGAATAGGAAGCAGCCTGGGAGAACTCTCAGATAAAAAGCCTAAATCCTAGCACTCCAGGAGGCTGAGACAGGAGGATTACCCTGGGCAATGTAATGACTTAAGAGATAACCTGTCTCGAAATAAAAATGAGAGCCAGTGACGTGGCTCAGGGCAATGACCTTGAGTTTCATCCCCAGGCTGGCAAAGAGGAAAAGGAGGAGGACGTGCAGAAAAGGGGAGCAGAAGGCCCTTGTGTAAGAGGACGGCAGAAGCGGCAGGAGCGGGAGCCAGGCGCAGCTCTCAGAGGCGGGAGGGGCAGAGATAAGGCCTGAAGGCAGAGAGCTCCTCTGATCAGAGTGAAGGATGAGCCAGAGCTCCGCCTCCCGCCCTGAGGCCTGTGGCCCCCCCCCCCCCCCCCGAGAATGTTGAGCAGGGAGGGCTGCGCCTGGCAGACACAGATAACTGCTCTGGTGGCAGCAGGGGGACGCAGGGCTGGGAGCAGCCCGTGCAGCTCAGGGAGGCTCTTCTTTTGCTTTTTTCCAGGACCGAGGATTAGATCCAGCACCTTCACACCGAGTTACAGCCCTGGCCCCCACTCGTTTACTTATTTACATCCATCCTGCCACGTGGGGACGTGGCCCTGCTCTTGTCCCTTCTTCTCCCTCCAGTGTCTCTGCCTCCTCTTCACCTCCTCCTAGGAAGATTCGCTTTGAGACAGACCCCTGAAGGCCAAGGTCACGGGGTCTGGACGTCTGACGTTGGAAGGGCAGAGGTTAATGCCAGCTTACTCCACCGTGGTGAAAACCTCCCATAGAGCGGCTGGCTCGCTTGGCTCTCTGCCAGAAAGTCCTCCCCAATGTCTAGTGTCACCCAGAACAGCTGGGACACCGCAGAACCCTCTTTCAAGAATTAACCAGGGTCTCTGGTGCGCATCCCAGAGGAACACACGGAGGCCTTTCTCTGGGCAGCGGAGAGATCTTCCGTTTGGTGCTCAGTAAGATTAGAAACTGCCAGTCTTGTCGAACTCCTGCAAAGCTGGGACCAGATGGCACGATGTGCCTCAAGGTTCTGACACCTCTGCTGTAGAAGAGATGCTGCTGCTTTACCCGGAGGATGGAGACGGGCGGCTTTCACGTGGGACTGCCCTTCCGAGGCCCATCATCACCATGGCCAACAGGCACTTTTTTAAAAAACTAAAAGTACATGAAATCAAGTTCTGCTCTTCAGCACTCGTAGACGAGGGCAGTGTATAGCCACCTGTGGTCCAGGATGGCCCCAAGGGCCCCCGTCACGATCTTTCCATTACTGGGGCCTGTGGCCAGGACTGCTGCCTTAGGACGAGACCAAGAGACTCGTGATGGGAATATAAATGAGTGTGACCTCGATGGAAACCACTGCGTGGAGATCCTAAAAACCCTGAAACTAGAATTCCACGCAGCTCAGCCATTCCCTTCCAGGGATCTTCCCAAAGAGTTAAAGCGCTGCACTCAGTGACCTGTGCACGGCGTGTGTAGAGCAGCACAGCACCGGTGAGTCTTGGAAGCAGCCGGCCAGATGAGCAGATGAAGACAATGTGTTATTTACACAGTGGAGCACTACTCTGGCGTAAATGAGGATAAATGGGTCACGTGTGGGGAAGTGGAGGCATCTCAAGATCATCGTGTTAAGTGAAATAAATCAGACCCACAGGCTGAAATAAATAGTGCCTGATTTTTCTTATACAAAAAACCCCCAAAATAAATGAAGAGCAAAATAAAAACAGGTTATAGGAAAAAAGGAGAAAGATTTTTTTTGGCATTGCAAGAGACCAGGAGACGAGGCAGAGAGGAGAGAGGAAAGGCACCTATAGGACCCGAGATACGTTATGTCCGTGCGCCACAGCCCACGAGGACATGCGCACTACACACTGTGAACACTGGCTCGTTACCAGCGATTCACAGCCTGGGATGGGGAGCAGTGCGTCACTTCCGGTTACTCAGACTCTCGCCACCCCTGCGCTGCTGCTCCAGGGGCAGAGTGTGAGGAGCTGCATCTTCGAGTGGCGGCGTCCAGTGTGCACAGCCACCGGGGCAGGAAGCGCCAGGAAGATAGTGTGTAGGGAACGGGCCCCACCGTCCCCAGCCACCAGGATCAAGCTCGAGTTCTCCGGCTTCGCAGAAAGCCAGTCCTCGGCAAGACTCGATCACTCTGCAGCCGGGATCTCACTCTGCAGCCGGGATCTCACTCTGCGCTTTCTTCTCAGGATTCTTTCAAGAGTCCATGTTTGTGATGATCCCATTTACCGTGGGGACTGTGTCGATGTACACGGCACAACTTAGTTCTCCTATTTCCTTTCCCTTCTCTCTGCTCCTTCCCTCTGTGTTTCAGCTCGTTTTGTGCTTTAGTCTCTGTCCTTCCTTCTCCTTCCGTCCTTTCTTTTTCTCTTCCTCATCTATCAAAACTTAGCAAGTGCTATTTCCCACGCAAGAAGGGCAGATGCTTTTGACTTCCTGGACACAAGCGGAGGGGACACCAGGACCACACAGCTCTTCTCGGCACCTGAGAAGGAAAGCAGTGGTGTCGGCGGGTGGAGTGTATGCTTTAGTGTTAATGAGTTGAGACTGAAAGGTAGACACTTGTCAGAGTTGTCTCCATGAGAGAATTCCTCCCCCTCCGGCCGCTCAGTCCCTGCTGCGGGTGCAGAGCCAGGCCACACTCTGAACACAGAGTGATGGTTTCTCTCAGATCAACTCGCTCATTTTAGCCCTGAGTTTTTCGGGGAGACCTGCCCCAATGTTTTGCTGAGAACTCACTTCTAGGTCACAACATTTGAAAAAAGAAATATTTCATTTTTCTCTGCCTCTCTTTCGTTTTCTTTTTTATTTTTATGGGTCCATCTTCGTGTGTGTGAAGATCACATTCCCGCAGGGAAGTTGGTACGTGCACCTGACACCTCTCGGATCTTTTCCATCTACTTCCTCTCTCTTCTCACCTCCTCCTTCCATCTCTTGGTCCCCCTCCAATTTGCAAAAGGCTATCTCCCTGTTTCTTAGCATTGAGCTTTCATTTTTCTCTTTATTTATATCCTGGGTCTTTTTATAAGAAGGAAATGAGTCTGAGCAGACTGTGTTCCTAAGCCCCCTCTGTGTCATACTTTGACAGAGTCCAGGAGGCCCCAGAGATGAAGTCCTGTGGGAAGCGCAGAGACGCCAAGATCCAGCGCTGCTTCTCAGATCCAGGTGGAAATCCAGGAAGCAGTCCTCGTCCCCGCCTCAGCGCTGGAGGTTTTCTGGACAAAGGTCCTGCAAGGCACCATGGACAGCAGACCGGCGAGGAATGCTCAAGGAGCTGCAGAATTAGGTGTTTTCAAGAACTCCAGAAACACAATGACTTTGCAAACTTAGGTGAAACACCCAGATGTGCTCTGGGGAGAACCAGCAGTGGACGTTTCTGGGCGAGGGTGAGACTGGACCAAGGACAGCGGAGGGCAGGAGGCTGCATCATGTGAACCAGAGGTGGATGCCTAGGACAAGGATTCTGAGGAGTGTGAGGGGCGCTTGCCGCGAGTCTGGATTTCTGGGCCTCCCCGGCTGCTCATTCATTGTAAGCAATCTTCTCCAGAAATGATTAGAAAAACACTAACGCAAAGCCGAACTCTCTGTTGAACCAAATGTCCAAATGGGGCCCCGAGGCTCCCAGCACCTGGCGCAGTGTAGATGGAGCCCTGAGCCGAGGCCGGGCCCTGCTGGGTGGCACAGCCCAGAGACCAAGCCTCAGATGGGAAAGCCGAGTTTTACTTGCCAAGGCGACCTCGTGTCCCCTCTGCACTTCCAAACCTTCTCTTTTGTTCCTTAGGTGGGCTGGACCCACAGATGGACTTTCCTGTCTGGTCCTGTTCCCGAGGGCTACTCATCTGGCATCGAACCATGGGCGGGGGTCATCATGAGGAGACGAAATGGTGGAGAAGCCTTTATTGTCAGCGCTCTGAGCCCTTATATACAGCCCCACTTCCTTGTTTTCAACCTCCCCAAACCAGCCCCATAGGGGGTAGTCTTTGTCTATTTGTTTTCCTTTAATCACTGTGGCCCGGAGGGTCCCACTGTTTACCTGCTGCCTTATACTTCCTTGATGGAGCCACTGTTGTTTAGCCTCAGGGGACCCCACACTTTCCAACCCGAGAGAGGTCACGTTTACACCTTCTTCCAAGTGCATAGAGGGAAAGTGTCCAGCCTCATCCCCACCCAGCCTCCGTGGCTCCTCTCTGAGGACCTTCAGTGCATGTCACTCAACATCCATGCTGTGGAGCTTGTGTGTGTGCAGGTGGTTGTGTGATATGTGTGTGCTGCTGTTACATGGGGTGTATGTGCGAGTGGGTGGGAGTGCACGTGTGTGTGTGTGTGTATGTGTGTGTGTGTGTGTGTGTGTGTGTGTATGTGTGTATTTGAGGCCCTGGAGCATGAGCGGAACAGGTAAAAAATAAGAGTCTGCCAAAGAGACTGAGGTGAGAAGCAGGCGGGGAGATATAGCACCCTGGGCCCTGCCGCACTCTGTGAACTGGAGGGGAGGTGTGAGGCTCAGGTGCTCAGGTGTGAGGCTCGGGTGCTCAGGTGCGAGGCTCGGGTGCTCAGGTGCAAGGCTCGGGTGCTCAGGTGCAAGGCTCAAGTACTCAGGTGTGAGGCTCAGGCTCTCTGAGGCCTGGTGCTGCAGGGAGGCCGGGCTCACACGCATGTGCCATGTCTGTGCAGTTTGCTCCATGCAGATTTCACCTCAGTGTAGAGGGAGCAGCTAGAAGACGCATCCGGAACACACAAAGTCATGAGGCCTCCCAAGCCTTGGTTTCCCCAGATGAAGCTGTCCTGGACCTGCTGCTGAGGACTCCGTGGCTAGGTGCTCCCTGTATATTCTGGGTCTTTTTATAAGAAGGAAATGAGTCTGAGCAGACTGCATGCCGACAAGTCTCCCCTATGCACCTGCCGTGAGCCTGAGGAGTCTGCGCTTTCCTCCGTAGGTGTCTCTGACTCTGTGGCTGCCCTGGAGCCACTGCCTGCTATGTGGCCATGGGGACAAGTAGGCGTGTGCTGCAGACAGACATGCTTCGGCCCGAGCATGCAACTCAGAGCTGCACCAGAGCTCAGGGTCTGGCCACGGCTCTGGGGCCCACACCTCGCATCCTGGGCAGGTTTGATCAGACACACACACCTGTCCCTGCATCAGACAGTGCGAGTTGACAGGACAACTCTGCAAACTTCCCTCTTTTCTTCCGTGTTTCGAGGTTTACTGCTCCGAACACGCAAAAGAGTACAGGCGGCAGCTGGAGAGGATGGAGGCGCATTTACAAGATGCTGTGTGCGGAGTTTCTGCCTCTCCTTTTCCCCTGAACTGCAGAAAGAGTGCAGTGTGACTAATTACACCAGCGAGGGAAGCAGAAGCTCTCGAGTTAAAGTATTTTGGTAATCATGTTTACTGCCGGTAAAGTACGTCTGCATTAAATAAGTCAAAACACAGTGCGTGAAATTTGGAATGACTCCGTGAGCCTTGCAAGGATGGAGTTAGATGTAGAAATGATATAATGTCCAAGTCGAAACGCTAGAAGAGAAGATAAACCATCTGCTTCAACTAACTCAGACCCACTTGAAAATGCTAATTGTATGGCAGTGGAATGATTAAACTACATTTTAAGAAACTTTTTTAGTGGGAGCTGAGCTGGGCTGCAAGCGAGACCGGCTCCCCGCAGATGGAGGCAGTGTTGCTTATGGATGAGTGACCACGCGGGTCTCAGGGCCATGAGTCCGCCAGGCCCAGCCCTGCGCCCATCTCTGCAGACTGTTTCAAAAGGCACTCAATGGTCCGAAGGCCGGTGGACACCCGACAGCGATCCAGCCCTTGAGCCCCAGTCCTCCCGCTCCGTGTCAGCGCCCTTTAGTGCTCTTCTTCAGCCCGTGTGGTGTCGACAGGGCTGGGAGCGACATGCACAGTCCCCATCCTGCACTTACGGGCAGAGTAAACGCAGGCGAAGGAAGCGGGATCACGCTGATCCTCCCAAAGCCCACGAAATGGGAACGTGCAGCAGAGACCAGCCCCCCACACAACCCGCTCCTCCTCCTCGCATCCACAGCTGCAGGCCGGGATAGCCGCCCTCTTCACAGGGAGCAGGTCCACACACACTGCACCCCTTCCCTTTGTTCCCTTCCCCTCCAATTCCTGGTCCCTTCCCAAGTGCAAAAGCTCGATCTCTGCTTCTTTTTCTCAGTTCTTCTTTCCACTTCCTCTTTCTCCCTCTTACCCCTCCCTCCATCTGTTAGCCCCTTCCCATTTGTAAAAAAATTCCTACTTCCCGTGGTATATTTTTTACTTTGTTCTTTATTTATATTGTTTTATTTCTCTTAGAAGAGAAACCCTGTGATAGTTAAGTTTGTGTATCTGATTTACTTCACATAAATTTGTGGTCACAAGGTGCATCCACTTCCTTACAGAGACTCAAGCTGAGCCTTCTTCCTGACAGAGTAATACTCCAATGTATATTAAGATACTTTATCTGCTCATCTGCTGATGGACATAGGGGCTGCTTCCAAGATTTAGCTGTTAGGAGCTAAGCTGCTATAAACATGGGTGCACTCAGGCCCCCATGATATGATGTCTTTAACTCTTTTGGGAAGACAATGATAGCAGAAACTTGGATGAAGTGGAATTTTGAGTCCAAGTTTTGAGGAGTCTTCATCCTGACTGGACTCCTCAGCAGTGCAGAAGACTCCTCCCCCACACCTTCCGGGCATGTGCTCTCATGTGACGTCCCTGTGATGGCAGGGGCAGTATGGAGTCTCAGTGGGGACAGAGCAAGGTCTGCATGGAGGGCTGATCCACAGACACAGCTCTCCTGTGACGTGGATGGTGGTGTCCAGGATGATACAGGGAGTCCTGACTGTGTCCCCTGCATATCTACTGAGCATGTTTGTGGCTCCGCACGAGTTTGCTTAGGCCCCCATGACAAAGTGCCCCGAAGGACAGAAGAAAGTAGTAGCAACATATTGTCTCACCACGCTGGGCCAAGAGGCTCAGCCGGGGTGGGCCGGCTGCTTCCCTCTGTGCTGGGAGGGAAGGCCTAGCCCATCCAGTGCCATCGCGGTGGCTCAGGGTGCCTGCCAACCTCATTCTGACCTGGTCAGACAGGACAAGGCCGCACTCTGAGGTTGTGGGAGTCAGGGCTGCTGCTGGCGGGCTCTGTGGGGGCACACGTGAGCCCCACACACCAGCACACAGTTGTTATCATCCCTGTGCTACAGAAGAGGGTCTGAGGGGATCGTTCCTGCCCTGGACACGGGCAGAGGAAGCAGAGTGTCCATGGACGTGTGGGTCCAAATGGACAGGCTTTTCTTCCTGAGAAAATGCCATTCGCTTCCTCGTGAGGTGCAGGAGGCTGGCAGCTGAAAGGTCAGCCTCTGACTGCCAGGAGACAGCTGAGCCCAGAGGGCTCAGTGAGAGGATGAGGACTCAAGTGCCGGGAGAGGATGAGAAGCCCTCCACCGCCCCAGCCCCTGGGCCCGGCCCTTTGTGTTTCTCTCCTATCCCCAGTTCTTGGACTCTGAGTCACGGCTGCATAGTCAGGACAGAAAGTCGGGTGCTCAGAGCCCAGCAGAATATTCTATCTCCAACTGCAGGCTCAGTGACTGTGGCCGGGGATACAATCAAAAGCATGGTGAATGTTTGAATTTTAAATTTTTTTCTTGCAATAAAAGACACACTGGCAGAAATCCTCCTCAAAATCCTCCCCTTTGTTTCCAGTACATCGTCCTCACTGCCTCCCACAGCAGCTCCAGAGTCCTCCTTCCTGAGAGTCTTTAGCTCGCTGTCCACATCCTGAATGGATTAATCTGTCCCCACAGCTGTTAAAGAAAAATATGTGTCATTGTAACTTTTTTCCCCAAAGACAGCATTGGAATTAGTTCTGGGTGGAGATTCTGTCCTCGAGAGTCTTTCTTGTGTTAAACGCACTGGTAATTTATAGCCATGAAGCAGAGAGCAACGCGTGTCTCATGGGAGGCGGTGACGGCCGGGTGTGAGGAGGGCGCAGGCATTGCAGGGGCCACCAGCTCTCAGAGCCCCAATGTTGCTGCAGCGGGAGGCTCAGCACGGGGTCCTGGTGAGCACAGGTTAGTCAGGGACAGGACTTGCACGGATGCTGCAGTAGCTTCTCACTGAGCCTCGCACAGCAAATGTTGGCCCTAAGAATAACGCCCTATTGGGAAGTGCAAGTAGAGACCAGGCCTCAGGTTGATCCTGACTTCCCTCTCTGAGGCAGCCAAGACAGAAGTCTGCACTTGTCTCTGGAGACACCCAAGGAAGAGTGTGAGATGGAGAAGAAACAGCAGTGCAGAAAAAACACCTTAGTGTTGGCGAGACTGGCCGCTGCGCAGAGGATGTGAGGTGAGGCCCCAGCTCCGAGCCCAGGAGCAACTGTGGGCCTGGCAGGGGAAAGAGCAGCCCATCTCTCAGAACAGTGAGGAAGTGGAGTGGGAGACGCCGGCCGGTGTGTGGCTTTGCTTCCTTGTATGTGGGACGCCCTGGGTGGACACGGGCAGGGACTGGCACTGCCCCCCCCTGCGGTGGCATCTTCCTGCCTCACACTGGGAGGTTTACATCTAAATCTCCTTAGAGACACACACAGGTTCAGTGATTGACTGCTCGGAAGGCCATGGACTATGGGGTTGCTGGAGCTGACTCAGGAGGTGGGTCCCGGAGGATGTATGTCCATCCTGAGGATGTGTGTCTCTCTGGCTCCTCCCTTCTCCCCCTACTTCCTGACCACTGTCACCAGAATCTCCCTCTGCCATACCTCCCACCTCGCTGTTTCTGCCTCAGAACCAGCCCAGCAAAGACCAAAACTGAGACGAGAGGCTTCACAATGCCAGACATTCTTTCCCAACACTTTCACCGGGATCCGGTACATACTGGCTCTGCTTGAAGCCACCCTCCTCCTTCAAGTCACCATCCTTATGTATAAACTTAAGCAAATTATGTGAACATCCAAGGCAGTTGGAGGAGTGCAAAGGTGCGGCAGAAGTCAGTTATGTTGTCTTTGGATAAAGCAAGACAGGGTGTTGTTTACTCTGAAGTCAGAGTTATAAAAATCTAGTTTCATCGGAGAAGATATTTGTTGTAACATGACGACAAAACAGTCAAGTGAAAATTACACATAAACACAGCTATGCTTAAAAATAAAGCTATAAATAAGGAGGAGGGATGAGAATAATGTGAATTCAGTTGTTTATACTGTTTACTCATGAGCCAAGGTAGACTGATTTTTCTCCTCATCAACAGTGAACATTAACACATATTTAAAACTTTATGGCTAAATAAGCAATAGCTTTTTAACATAGCTTCAGGCTTCCTAGGAATTACTGTCTCACAGTCATGAAAATTCTCTTTGGATGACATCTAGCATTGCACACCAAGCACACGGCCTCAAACCTTATCAGGCAAATTATAAACTTAGACGTACACAGAGAACTGAAAATTCTTTGTAAACGCCCTCTCCCGAACCCAAGTCAGGTTAGGTTCCCACACCACCTTTTCAAGTGGGTGAAAAGAGGATTAATGATATGATAGGGCATGCAAAAATGGAGAACTAAAAAGACGGAGGCTGGGAACCTGCAGAAGGACCAGACGTGGCCGACCGTGAAAGTGCTGATTTCTAGTTTTCTTCATACTTTAGTACCTTCATGTTCTCTTTAAAAATACATGGTTAATTTCAAATAAGACCGGCCCAAAAAGGATTGTTTCTGGTAGTGTGAATCACAGTTCACAATTTCACTTCTAATATCCCTAGTACAGATGTGAACATTTTCTTCCACACATGTTCTGATATACGCATTCTCACATTTATGGTCGGATCACTGAAAATCCACTCTCTAGCATCCTTCGGTCTTCAGAAAAACGAGAACCCTGAAAGGGGCGCACTGTGCAGAAGTCCACGTGGTCCTGACGTCATTAGCTCCCCGGTCTTCTTCAGTCCACTCCAGGTACGCGTGGGTGTCCTGAAGTGGTCCTTCCTCCTTCCCAGCTTTATTATAATCTGCGCAGTAACCACAGAAGATATGGCCTTCCTCTGTGATTTATTTGTTTTTGCTTTGTTTTATTTTATTTCAGTTTAGTTCATTTGATTTTACCGTTTGTCTAGCTTTTTTTTTTTTTTTTTTTTCTTTAGGTTTTTTGAGACAGGGTCTCGCTTTTGCGGTTTAGGCTGGCCCTGAGCTCAGCCTCAAACTCACAGCACAATCCTCCTGTCTCTGCCTCCCGAGTGCTGGGATGACAGGCATGAGCCACCACGCCCGGCACTGTGGTATGTGGTACTGGTTGCTGCTGGGTGTGGGTCTCCACACCCAGTATTGTTATGTGGTTACCGGGGAATTGAACCCGGGCCCTTGCGCTTGCAAGACAGGCGCCGGAACCACTGAGCTAACTCCCCGGCCCCGTTTGTCTAGCTTTTAGACTTGCGATGTAGCTATGGGAAGGGTTACATATTGTGATTAGCGGTAAGAAAGTCAGGTTTTTTGACTTTGGCATAAATTTTAAATAAAATTTTATCATTTACATTTAGGACTTAGCAGCAGATTCCTAAAGTAAATCTCAAGAATGTAAAGCACATTTTTAAGGCCATTTGCGATCACATATTTATATGAATCAAGATATTTGAATCTCATATAATGATAACAAAAGATCAGAATAAATTAGACAGTAGCACCAGACTGAGATCTCTGATTTGCATTATATCAAAGCGCTTCATTTATTAGTCACTTGATTTATTAAGAAGATACTATAAATGTAAACATAAAATGCATTTGTGTCAAGAAATTCTGACTGCATCTCTCATCTACTTTGCACTGGGCACATCTGTCTAATGGCTCCTGTGATGACAGGATCCTATTGTACAATTTGAGGGACCTGAGTGGGCCCCCTGACCATGGCAAAACTCAGCCCACGGCCTTGCCACTCTGTCCTGCACATACCACTCATCGTGATGGTTTGTAGGCCATCTGAGCTCCATGATGGGGTGCATTTGTAAACAGGTGGTCAGAGTCCAAATGTCAAAGTGAACCGCTTGAGACCCATAAGGGTTTAGTGTGTGGCTGTTCCCAGGTCAAGCACCCGTGGCCACCTCCAGCCAGGGCCGCCTAGCAACACATTCTGCCAGGAACTCATCCATACTGGATTCATGGACAAGTCCAGTCACCAGCCAGAAGCCCCATCTCTGATCTCAGGAGTTCTCCTGACTCAGCCTCCTCCTGGGACTCCTTTCCTCTCCTCTGTCCAAGCTGCCACTTCAGTTTCAGATGCTGAGCTAGCTGTGCTGAGGCACGTGACCTGTTGCTTTTTGCTTCCTTCTCCAAGGTTTCCCTGTTGCTGTCAAGTGAGATTTGTAAGACAAGCACTCAGCTTCTCTGATGCCTTCACTGAGTTAAAGGTCCAAGGGAGTTTCCACCCACCAAGCAAGTCGAACAGAGGAACGCAGAAAGTCGCTCCCGAGGCATCCTATCTGCCTGTCACTCTGGGGAGAGCAGCCAAGGGTCCCCATTTTCTCAGGCAGTGACTGGCCTGAAAACAGACTTTATGTTTTGCTTTAGTTCCTCACTGCCTCACTCTTTCCGGATGACACTTCATGCCTCAGCCTTCCACTTTCAGAGCTCACTGATAAAATATTTGTGTTCACATTTTATATTTAGCCTCAGCCTCTGGCTCAGCCACCAAGAACCCCACATGCACAGGAAAGCCTGGTGAAAACTCTGCATGTATACAGAGCAGGAGCCAGAGGAGGGTAGAGGAACCTGAAAACTGATAGCAAGGTCTCATCAGGAACCTGTGACTACTTGTGCATCATCTTTCTTCCCTGTATGTTCATTCATTCATTCATTTGTTCATTCGTTCATTTCCCCCAGTAGTTCTTTCCTTCATTCCCACTGGTTCATGAGCTCATGTGTTTCATTCATTCATTCATTCTCATTTTTAGCCAACAAAAAGCCTTGCCAGACCTTGAAATGAGAGGTTGATTCGTATTTCCACAACTGCTGTCTTGTCCTTCCCCCTCTGAAGTCAGAGGTGGACTGTGAGGAGCTTTGAAAACTGCGGGGCCCAACAGAGCTTGCAGGCTCTGAGAGGACTAGACGCTGCTACTGTTCAGGCTCACTGCAAGATCAGTCACCCCTGGGCTCCAGACAGAGAACGCTGTGTGAGAAACTGACCACATCAGTAGTAAGAGGAACAGAGTGGGTCAGACTCGGAGGTGGTGAGGGACGGGAAGCTAGTCCCTCTCCTTGTCTGGGGGAACTGAGGAAGATGTGGTGTGAGGACCTCAGGGCCCAAGTCACCCTGTGGAACTCCAGCTCCGGCAGTGTCTCTGGTAGGTCCCCTTGAGGCACCACCTTAGGAGAAAGTAGGAGGAGGAGCCAGCTCCTCCCTCCCTCCCCCTGCTACAGGGCTCCCACCTCCAAATCAGGATGAATGTCGGCTACCAGGGAGACTGGACTTGAGGAAGAACCAGGAAGTCGTAAACAGACGATCAGCCCAGGATGCTCTGGCCCCTTCCAGCTCCAACATCCGACAGGTCTCTCAGCCGATCGTGGTCGGCTCTGTGGTTGCAGCAATCTGTGGTTCTGTGAGAGAAGTGCTCTTCCTCTTGGAAGAAATGCCAAGGATCTGCAACCCCAGCTCTCTTTTTGGTTTTCTAGCAGGTGGAAAGGTACTCTTCTAGACTGCTGTGGTAGGCGAGACACATGCCTACACAATGGAGGAAAATAAGTATCTGTATAAAGACACAACATGGTTATATAATCCTCAAAGGGAATTCCTCATCTAGAAGATATGTAAGCTGAAATATGTTATTAGGAAACAATATACCTTTATCTAGTTCAGTGTCCTCTAAACAAAGTCTGGTTTTCGTGTGTACAGCCATTCTAAATCGACCTTCCAAAAGATGGAAGGATCCAGACTGGAATAAGTGGAAGAAGGAAAAACCTCAGATGGCATCAAGAATGGAAAAGAAATGACACCACAAAACTGGACAGAAATGGGTTGATGTCACAGGGCTTTACCCCTGCTATTAGATGGCGACTGTCAGAGGAAGTCACACCAGCCAGATTGCTATGCTGGGGACCGAGGGGACAGCCTACAGCTACACTCAAGTGGCAGAAAGACCAGAATACAAAGAGGCTGAGAAACCACACAGTCTCTCTATACATTTTAATTTATCAAAACATCGCATATTCAGCCAGCTTTTACTAAGCACATGCTGCACAACAGATCTACCATAGACGGATTGTCTCACTTATGTCCCTTCACACATTCGTGGAAAATCTCCTTCTAGTGTGGCCATCGCTCGTTGCATCATCCTGTTGCGAAAAAAAGGCTGGCTGTCAACGTGCAAGCCTTTAAGACTCAACACACCTCCGTTACCTGGACTCCCTGATGGGCCCAGAGCTTTGCACAGGCTCCATTGTTGGCTGCAGCCAACAGGTTGGTCCTGTGGGGACAGAATGAATAGTCACTGCACAAGGCAGTTGATGTCTGATCTGGCTCAGGTTATCAGAAATTCAAAGACATTTTTAAGGTGACTGAAATTTCTGTTCTTGTCACAATATATTACCATTTTATCATCATATAGGAGTATGAGTTTACATAAGGTTTGAGATTGACTCCACCTCCTGGATTTAACTCTGACTTCAGCTACTCATGTGCTATAAGGTAGAAACACTCTTCTATACATTTTCATATGAACTACAGTTGTGCTGATCTGTTAAGAAGTGTAGAAACCCAAAGCCCTTGTGCCTGGGAACTAGAAAGCATTCTGGCGGATATTACGGGTTATTTGCTTAGACTTACTTGGACTGCACACCACGCCCATGCACAGGGTTTTCTCTTGAATCATTTGGTTTAATTTTTACAATGAACTCCCAGCAGACTTTGTGTGTGTGTGTGTGTGTGTGTGTGTGTGTGTGTGTGTGTGTGCGCGCGCGCGCGCGCGCGTGTGTATCGAACTGCACCCTTTTGCCTTCTGGATTTTATTTTGAGACAGGGTCTCAGTAAGTTGCCCAGATGACGCTTGAACTTGGAATTCTCCTGCCTCAGTCTCTGATTTGCTGCAATTGCAGGACAGACCCATAGCCAGATGCTGACAGAGCTGAAATTCATCTGACTGTTGGCCTCATGCCCAGCGGCCTTCCCACTGTCTTGTTCTGACCCGAACCCTCTGTCTGCTTGCCAAAGTGGCCCACATAGCCTTGGCAATGCCTCCAAGTTCAGCCCAATGGCCCACCCAGGGGTTTGACTCCTGGCCTTGCCTGCTCTGAATGGTGCTTGGGAGTGACTTTGGTAAAAGTGATCTCACATAGTAACCTACTATTAGTATTATTATCCTTAGGATCATAATCCTTTCTCTGAAATAATTTCCATGAAATATATTTACTAAAGGAGAGAAGCAGTGAGAGAAAAGTGCTTTCCATCCCGTGACACACAAACCCCTGGTGGCCTCATTTCAGGCAGAAGAAGACACTGTAATAAGGCGCAAGGTTGCCATCACCTCCACTCAAGGCAGATGTGAATGTGATAAAGATGCCCAATGCCCCCAGGGAAGTCTGAAGTTCCCAAATCCTCCATACATAGAATGGGCATCCAGTCACAGAGCCGGTCCTGCTCATCCACCTCCATCTTCCCAAACTCTGTGCCCCAGAGGCCTGTGTAGTTGTCTTTCCTCAACTTTCCCTCATTTCCCTGGCAGCATGAACAAAGGAACTGTGTAAGGCAGCCATGGGTGCCATTCGCAGAGAATTCTCCTCCCACTCAAGTCCTGTCCGGGCTCGTGCACGTGGGGTGGGGTGAGGTGGGTGGGCACAGCAAGGCAGGCCCGTCTACCTCTGTCCACACACACATCTTCACATCTCAGACACCTAACTGCAAGTACTTCAAAAACTAAAAAAAATTGTGAAAACTTAAAAAAAAATGTTTTCCCCTGTGCTTTTACATTGAAGCATCTTGATTTCTGTACACAGTACTGAGGAGACACTATCAGATTCCAGCAAAGATCATGTCTTGATCTCCAACACTGAAGTCCGATATTCTGCATCATTTAGGAAGAGAAGGTGGCAGCGAGTGCCCTTGCTGAGCTGGGAGGCGGGAGAGAGGCGTCCATCTTGCCAGGGCTGGCAGGCACCCATCTTCTCTGGGTGGCACCATGCTCAACAGCTCGGGGACGTTCCCATTCCCAGGATTCCAGATGTGAGAGCAGACGAGCACCCTCACCAAACTCCCCCAGATGATGTCTGAGCTAGAAACCAATAGGAGGGTCCCAGGCTCTGGATTGCCAGGTCTCCGGAGTGTGAGCGATGGTGGACACAGAGCCAGGAGCCCTGAGACCCGAGCTCTACAGTATCCATCAGAGGCGCACTGTGCTGACGATTCAGCAGTGATGGCACAAAACCCCCTGGCAGTGGAAACCCACATAAGACACACCAGAGATCTTTATTTTCATACGAGGAGTCCAGAAGTTGAGAGAGTTGAGCACCTTTGCTGAGAGCGCATAACCTGTTAGTGGTAGATCCAGGTCACAGAAGAGTGTCTCCGCCTCCCGCCGAGCATCCTGTCCATGCACCAGAGCGGTCCAGACCCCTGACCTTACTCCTTCCAGCAGAGCCCAGGGCCTCCATCCTGCAGGCTGATGCATGGAGCAGCTGGGCTTCCACCCCGCATCCTGTCAAGCTCAGGGCAGTTAGAGTCCCAGAGCCAGAGGCAGGTGACTGCTGCTTGGGATGGGTCCCTCTGCTCAGTTCCCACCTCTCCCGCAGGGAACGAGTCCTGCACCCCACTGTCTCCCCACCACCCCTTTCAGCAATGAAATCTCCCCCACTCCTTGTGCCTTTGAATCAGGAAAATAAAGATGATTTTGAGAAATAGTAACACATGTACAAAGCCCTCTCCTCCTTGTTCAAATTTTTCTCCTTCTTAATAGTGCACAGTACATATCCACCCCGCTAAGTTCCCACAAACCTCTCTTCTCTAAATGTGTGCTGGGTAGCGCACTATTCACCAGGCACCTGTGACATTCTACGTTCGGATGAATTATTTAAAACTGAGGAGACTGAAAACAGGGCTTCAATGCCCACATCTCCTCTCGTTTCTGCCTTGATGCCACATCTAAGTGACACAGGAAGATGAGGGTGAGACCAGGGTAAACTCCCTGGACGAGGGCTGGGTGCACCTCCCACCCAGTGCAAGCTCACCGTGGAGAAAAGGCTCAGCTGGAGGAACCCTGTGAGGACAGAGTGAGCACAGGCGCCGAGCTGCCAGTGGGATGCAGACACTGGAGGTTCTGTCACCACTCGGGAGGTCCAACCACAAATTCCCCCAGCAAAGTACTGCTCAGTCCTCTTGGGGCCTGAGAGGCGTTGGGGGAAAAGCTTGAGTCTCTGGCCCAGGACTGAGCTAGTGGAACACAGAGCCCTGGTCCCAGAGGAAGCGGAGAATGATGAAGGCCACTCTGCTAAGGTGCTGGGCTTCATGGGCTTCCTCCCGTTGTCCCCGTGTCCTGGACAAAGAGAAGACGTACAGAGAAGGCAGAAAATTAGATAGCTCCAAGGTGGAAAATTAGCACACTGCAGCCTGAGAGCAGCCGTGCCCACCACAAAGCAGCCCTGGAGGATAAGAAAGAAGTCTTGTATCCAGATTTCTGGACTGCCTCGCTGCTCACATAAATAGGGCCTCGAGACACTTGTCTTATAAAGCACTCGTGTTCCCTGGTGGCAGATTTAAACTGCCCTGTAGAAAGACCCACCTAACTTCCCCCAGATGTAAATGAAGGACTGGGAACAGTGTCTTTTGATTGATTGTATGTCCGCATGCAATGAACAACTGAAAATAGCATCTTCTTCCAGATTCAAATGTGGGACTGGCGATATCGTGTTCTGATTGGTTCCTGTGCAGTGCTCAGCAGTGCTGGAGTGGTGCTGGGTCCTGTGTTTTGCATGCGTTGCCTGGGATTTTGCAACCTCTCAGCCATTTGTCTGGCTGTCCTCTCCCTAAATCTACTTCAGTCCCAGAACTGAGACCCAGCAGAAGAGACAGGACAAAGACCCTCTTCACAATTACTTCAGGCCCTTGTTACTCCTGTAGACCTATTTGGCTTATAAATACAAATCTCCAGGGGTTTCATCCCAACTTCCTCCTCAGGGAGGAGGCTGAAAGCCAGGGCACTGCTGGAGTGGTCAGGCCCAGGGGTGGGGTGAGGTCTGGCTTTGGGACCATCCTGCATTCCCCATCAGGCACTGACCTTGTAAGCTTAGGGCATAAAAAACAGAGCACCAGAAAAAACATGCAAGGCTATATTTTTCAAAAGCCATTAAAGTAGCTAACCTAAGGAAAAGACAAGATTTTATGGGATTACTGGTCAATGTTAACTTTCCTGTTTGGAGGACAATAACTATCATGTTGTTGGTACTCGGTTTGGGGTGTGTGGAGGTCCCACTTCTCCCCTCCTCATGGACACAGGACATCAGGACGGCTCTCCACAATAGGGAGGTGTTCCCAGCACCGTGTGCGGTCCCCTCCTGTGGTCTCCTCTGAAGAACCAAACCTTCACAGAAATTCTGTCTTCTTCCTCTGTAAAGTGAGCTGAAGTAAATGTTTAAATTGAAGCTTAAAGCCATTTCCTGAAAGAGTTAACATACTATAACCCATCATAAAAGAAAAAAAAGACCCATTTATACTCAAATTACACAGGAGTCTCTTGTCTCTATTGGGCTGAAGAGTATTTGCTCTTAAAAGCTATTTTTTTCCTCCAAAACAATAGCACAGGTGCATAGCCCTTCAGAGTACAGCCTGCCCGGCCTGGGAGGCAGGAAGGGATTTCACACCTGTTTCTTCTTTTTATTTGCTCCTGGCCGGGCTAATTTGTCCAATGTCAAGATCAGCATGGCCAAGTCTGCCAGGGAGAATTACCGCCTTCCAGCACAACGGCCTCGCTCCAGGCACAGAGACGGCAGTTTTTGGCTGCAAGTCTGCTCCGTGGTATCTTTCTGTTTCATAGCATTCCTAAATGGGGCTGATTAGTAATAACGACTTAAGTGAGGTCCATGTTTACTGACCTGAGAGAGGCGGAAGGAGAGGATGTAAAGAGAGAGGGAGAAAGAGAGGAAAAAGAGAGAGAGAGGCAGTCTTGACTGGCTATAGTGTACGTTGCTAGGGGGATGGGGAAAGAGGGACATTATGTGGTCTGTGATGTACAGCTGAGCGCTAGGGAAACACAGGAAGAGTGGTTGACTTAGTAAATACATCTGGAGGACAGAAAGGAAGAAAACAACTTTTCCTTGCTGAGCATCCAAGTCACCACTGGCCCTGGGTTGGGAGGGAGGCTGGGCCCACCTGCATCCCTTGACCAGGAGAACACAATGCAGATGATGCCCATGGTGACCAATGATGAAGCTTTTGTTTTATTTTGCATCTCTGTATCCCTCACATTTCACCCTTAATTTGCTCTGTAATAGAACGGCCACATATGGTACATTTTGAAAGAACTGATTTGAGGGCAGGCATGGTGACTAATGCCTGTAATTCCAGCGGCCTAGGAAGCTGAGACAGGAGGACTGCCAACTTCAAGACCAGCCTGGGCAACTGAACAAGACCTTGTCTCAAAATTTTAAACATAAAAAATAAGAAAGGCTGGAGAAGAAGCACAGTGTGAAGGCTTCAGTTTCAATTCCTAGTACCAACAAAATAGGCAAATAAAAATTGATTTGAAATATTAATTGAAAATAATGAATAATTAGACATATAAAATTTAAAAATTATTTCCTTACTCATTAATAGTAGCTGACATTTTAGCATTTACATTTTTAGGTATGATTTTTATAATTCTAGTAGAAAACCTAATATTCTACAGGCTCATCAATTTCTAACTCAGCACATTGAGGGCTCAGGGTCTCCAACCAAACAAAAGACTTTAGAGAAACATTTGATAATTTTAAATAGCATGTACTGAATTACTGAATATAAACTTATTTTCATAGTTTATGTTACTTATTTAAATATTTATAATATGGTTTTAATTACCTTGAAACTTTACTAAACATCCACCTGTCAGTAAAGAGACTGACTTTTTTTTTAGATTCTTGTTCTCCTGAAAGCAAAACAGGTGTGAAAACTGCAGGTGTTTATCCACCAACAAAAAATAAAGGATATCTGCAGAACGTGGAGGAGGAAGCAAACATGAGTAAATCTTGGTGGTACAATTTCTGCAAGAGAGATTCTGAGCCCAGTGAGCACTCAGCTTGCATCAGTCTTCTTGTGGCTCATCCTCCATGTCTTCAAGGTCAAGGCCTTGCTCTGGACTGCACCATGGTGATCTTTGGATGCCAAAAGAGGAACCCAAGTCTCCAAAGCTTTCTAAGAATTGCAAATTGACAGGTACAATAACCGATAGTGTAGATGTCTTAGCTGGGGGAGACGAGTTTGTAACCCTTAGTGACTGGCACATTGTCAGGTACAGAGAAGGTCCCTGGAGCTAGAAGAGGAGGAATGGAATCAAAGACCCTGAGTCACAGAGCTGCTGTGCAAATAAATGACTGGATGGATGGCTAGGTGGATGGATAGATGATAGATAGATAGATACATACATACATACATACATACAAGACAGAAAGATGGATGAATAGATGATAGGAAGATAGACAGACAGAAGGAATGATGAATAGATGATGAGCAGATAGACAGACAAATAGATAGATAGATAGATAGATAGATAGAGATAGAACACTTATTCATGCCTCCCAAGCTCTTAGAATATTGCTTCTTTAATTAGTAGCTTTTGTCATTAATGAACAATGACATTTGAATGTAGCCCTGGTAGTCTGGCCTGCATCCCAAATGCTGTTTAAAAGGAGAAACACACTAGTAAGAATATCAGCTTTAAACAAATCATGTCTAGTCTCCTTATAAGCTTGAATGAGTGGACACTGTAGTTGTCGTGGGGTGGAGGGGAAAATAACCCCATCAGAATAATTATTACCCAGGTGCAGAGCTCTGGGGACTCCTGCTGACCTTTGTCAGTTTTGCTGTGACAGTCAGCTCATGAGAGTGTGCCAAACTTTGGTTCCAGGAGCTTAGTTCTCTTCCGTGGTGCACAGGACATGGTAGCACAAATACCAAGGCAGAAATGTCATACAGCCCTGATATTTGCATCTGACATCTCATATGTAGGTCTCCTCCTCATTCAGTTCATCTCACTGAGTAATACGTTTTAAGAAATTAATTTTAAACAGCATCTCTATTCAAAATCGCCCTGGGCCTCATTGCCTGTAAAGTAAAAACCAGACCCCTTCTCCAGGATCCCAGGTCACTGGAGGGCTGCAGATGACACACATTCCTGACTCTCCTACAAAGTCCAGGGGTCTCTCTGTCCCTCCCCTCTCCTCATGAGAGGTATTATCCCTCAGCTCCAGAAGGACACATAGTGACCCTGTGCTAACCAACACTCCGTTTCTCTTTGAGGGCGTTCTCTTTCTTCTTTTCTATCCCTTATGGAATTTATCATGCCTCACATGCATCTTCACTTCTTACATGAAGACTCTATCTGGATTTTGCCTTCCTCCCTCGGTCCAGGGCAGGGCTCCCCACCTTCTCTGCACCCCTCAGTGTAGTCAGCACCACGGTCAGCGACTCTCGCCTGAGATGGTGGTGAAACATCTGTTGTAAGGAGGGCCCTGGTTAAGTCCTATCAGCCAGTCTGTCTTTCTGTCTGTCTGTCTATACATACTTACCTCTGACTATCTGTCTGCCTTTCTTTGTTTCTTCTCTCATCTGTCAATCATCCAGCTCTCATCAGTCTGTATGCTTCTCCATCCCTTTCATCCCTAATATTTTCAGGACTGTTCATGACGCTATTGCTTCCATTTCACAGATAAACATACTAAGTTGAACTCCACCCAGATCTCGGTGGCTGTTACTGGGTGTAGCTGAGTCTGCTGACATTTTCTGTATCATTCCAATATCATCAGTCAAACCGTCTTTCCTCTTGTAGAGGTCCATCAGTTTAATTGACCTTTTCAAAGGGCGCTGTCACCACTGCTGATCTCCTGTGTTGGTTTTCTGTTTTAATTCCACCCATTTCTGCTCTTCATTGTCACCTTCCTTCTGCCTGCTTCATGGTTGTTTTGTTCCTAGTTTTCTAAAGTTGAGGCTTAGATGGACTTGAGCATTGTTTCCCACAGTCAAGAACTGAATGGTGGACTCACCGAGTGAGGATGCCTGGTGTGATCCTTCTTTCCCTCACCCGGAGGTACAGCCAGGGGTCAGGCCTCACACAGAGCTCGAGGGGCCAGGGATGCCCATGGGGCTACACTGGCTTGGGGTGCTGTGCCCGTACCTGTGCAGAAGACCTTGGCTCTGCTTCTCAGTTACTCTTGTAGAAAACAAAGACCAATTCTGGTTTCTGTTGCCTCTGAGAACCTAGATAGAAAAGAATGTAGACTCTGATCCAAAATTCCCTGACACCGCTCACCTGGGCTTCTTCCCCACTTTGCAGAGTCTTCGCCCTTTTGGTCACTCAGTACTCTGAGGCTCCAGAGACTGTCAGGCTCCTCAGCTCTGCTTACTGGTCTCTGTTGTTTATCTCTATTCAACACTCAGGTCTATTAGAATTTATGTTACAGTCAGCTAAAAAATCCCCACGTGTGTTAATTTTTAATTCAAATATATTCTCATGGAGGGAATTATTCTTATTAAACTTTGAAGCAATAAAGAAAGACAAGACCTTGTCAAGGTCAGTCGACTCATCACCCTGACTAAGTTAGCTGGTGCTCAGGCAGCCCTGGCTCCGTCCTAGTGCCACAAAGACAAAGATGTGAGCCATGAGGCAAACCATGCAGTTTGACTGTAACTCATTCTCTCCCCAGTGCACTGCAGCTTTTTCTAATGCTTGTTCTCTGCCCTCTGGATTCCCCATCAGTAGCCACCCATGTCCTTGCTCCCTGACAAATCTCGTGCTTGTTCTGGTGACCTCAGTCTGGACGACACCTGTCTTTTCCACTCCCGTGTGGCCCGGGGCTCCTTCAGTATGAGCCACATGCAGACAGCATCAGGGCTGGGGTCACGGAGCATCTAAACACATCTCACCTCCTTAGAGAAACATGTTTTTAAAAAATTCCTGAAAGCAAATTGTTTTCAGTTTATTAAATTAGAAAGGTATATTCATGGTCGAGTGGATAACTTATTTTTTACTGTCTATCAGCATTTTAATTTACTGTCAAGGACAAATCTGCTTTTCCTGCAAGAGGAGATCCATTCCAATCATTGCTACATGCACTGTGGACCTGTCTTCCTCATGTGCTTTCTTGAGTAAGGATTCCACAATCCTCTCAGCACTCCTCTCTGAATCACAACAAACTTAGGAACTTATGCCTTAGTCTTTTGTTGGCCTCTTCTCCCCTCCCCTCCCCCTGCAGCATCTTTGTCTCCGCTGAAGCCACGTTGTATCAAATAAGAAGAGGTGAGCAGAGTAAGGGAAATCTCCGCACTGTGCCCGTTTGTAAGAGGAAGAAGACCCTGGGGTGGATGGGTGGAGGCAGGGAGCCACAGAGGAGCAGGGAAGAAAGAATCCAGACAGACAAGGAGGCACACATCTGACTCTTTTCCCTTCTCTGGCCCTTTCAGTAACTAACTCCATTCCAACACCTCTAACCAGTCATGATGAGGAGGACTTTTCTCCCACAGCGAACTCAGTCCTTGGTAAGGAGTCCCCAGTTTGTCACCAGACTCTCAATCACCCAGAGCAACTGGTTTGGTCCCACAGACTCTGCCCTCCTGGACACGGGGTGCTCACCTGTGTGCTCAGGCAGACATGGCCAGAACTGGGAAGCAGGCACTTCGTGCATAGCAGCATCTGCCTCTGTTCGGCCACTAGAACCCTGGGCCCTGACACCACTGTTCCACCCTGTTAAAAGTTCTCTGTGTCAAATGTTCCCCAGAACACCCTGTGTCAAATGTTCCCCAGAACACCCACAGGTCCCAGATTCTGGGGGAATCTCAGAGCTTCACGAGGGGCTCAGCTGATGAGACAAATACTTCCTCTGCCAGATGCTTCTGACCAAGACTCAGGTAAAGTTGAACAGAATGAAACTTTGGCACATGTGCCTTTGTGGAGTGACCCAAGCATGATCATCACATTAGGCAGGAATGCCAGGGGACAAACGGAAGGGATGTCCCTCAGATGAGTGTGCAAGGGTTTCTGCTAGGACTTCCTAGAAATTTGATACAGAAAATGAATTAGTCAAAAACATATGGTGGGTGGGGTAGGCTTGTATGTAGGGGAGAGAATGCTGCAGGAAACCACGATATAACTGAGCATAACTTGGGTGTGTTAGGTGGGAGCATGTGTGGGATGTGTGTGAGTGTGTCTGTCCTGGGATGCTGACTAATGTTGTGCAGAAGTGCATATGTCTATGTATAAACATGCAATGAACATGCATCCTGGTATTGAGACCCAGCATGTACTTGATGTACTTGGACGTGTAAGTGTGTGTGTTGGGTGTGAACACTGGGACGAGGGGGTGCTTTCTCGATAAAAATCAGTATCTTCCTGCAGTTGTTCCCCATTTCCCTTCTTCTAGCATGATGTTGTGTTAAGCACAAGGTTCTAGAACTCAGCATATAGATCAACAATAAGATTTATTCTCTTTCAACCTCAGAGCACACTTTTCTCTTTCTTTTTATTAAGGAAGTGGAATGAGATGGATTCTTTATCTAAGTTACATCCCTGTTCTAAAGGGAAAATTTGATCTGAACTATTCTCAGATGCTTTCTTGCTTCATGAAAAATTATTCCCACCCTATATTCTACAGACCAAGTACATCCCAAGGTCAATCCTGAAAACGGTTTGACTTTTTTGACTATTCTTTGACTATCTAACTGTATACAATCCTGTGGTGAACAATGATAATTTGTGTAGAAAACAACCGCAGATTAACAAATTAGTTTTCTTAGCAAAGAAAATAATACGATTGATGATCATCCTGTCTAATACTTTGCAAGATATCCCACTGTGTGATTTGAGAGAACTCTGTTATGTACTGGTACAAAACTCATAGGCCTGTGACATGAAATTGCTGGACAAGGGGCTTGATGGACAAGGGGCTGCCATGTCCCTTGGGAAAGTACTTGTCTCGCGGGGTCTGCTGATCCCAAGCTCTGACTAGGAAGCTGCTGGGCTGGCAGCACAGCACAAGTCACAGCAAATTAATGCAACTGAGGGGGAAACTTAAAGGGGAAGTCACAGCAGCCACGTGCTAAGAAGGAGAGAAACCACTAGCCCAGCACAGACAAAAAGTGCCAATTAAACCCCAAATCAAGCCAGTTCTTATCTTCTTTTCTTAAAGAAAAGATTTTTAAACTCTCAGTGATTTGCTTATTCTCAGAAACAAAAGCAAAGGAGTTGCGGAGCTCAGAGCTGCAGATAAAGCTCCAAACTTTCACCTTCTGTTCTGCAGAATGAGGCAGGAAGATGGACTCTTGTTTAAACAATGCACAGGTATCATTTCCTGAGATGGCCAGTGACAGGGCGAGACAGGTGGGCCGAAGTCTCCCAGGGGCTTCCCACCATAGAGCCACGTTGCTCTGGTCCAGATGTCACCCTCTCACTGCCCAGCTCTGTGGACACGAGCTTCCTGCTGGGCCATCTGTGGAACTGGGAAGAACTGGCTTCCACAGAGTGGAGCAGGGGAAGATAGCTTTCTCTGCTTGGCTTTCCAGAACAGGAGGCCTGGCCCTGGCCTGGACATCAGGTGTTGTTAGAAGTCAAGAGAGGCTGGCTACCAGGAAACTAGGGTGGCCTCTGAGCTACATTTATCTGTTATCACCTGCATGGCCTCAAATTAGTCACTTCTAAAATATAAATTGTCTCAAGTATCTTTCAACCATAATAAAAAAATTATTCACTCAATCAAACTAAACCTATTCATTGCAACTCACTGAGCTCTGTACAGCACACTCGCTCCAGGTCAGAAATTGATGGCGTGGTCCGTGTCCCCCATGAGCTTTACTTATTGATTGTTTCAGTCTTCTATGAAGCTGAAGTTTTAAAAGTGCAAAGTCACAGAGGAGCTGAAGTAGCACAGACCCTCTGGAGCACTGAGTAGAGGATTTAACAAACACTAAGGTGGCTGCTTGGAGCCCAGCACAAACACACAAACCCAAAGTTTAGGAAGACTAAACATTAAAAATCCTAAGGTCCACTGACTGAGAGAAAAGGCTCTTCCATCATGAAGGGTCCACATGTCTATCTCATCGGTCTCGTGCGGTCTAGTTGTGGGTGACTTGGCGGCTGGGGAGTTGAGGTTAAGAAGCAGAGAGACTGTGAGTCACCTATAGCCACTCAGCCTCCCAGCGGGGTATTGCAGGAACTCCTCACTTCCAAGGCCCAGGAAGAGATATTCAGGCTCTTTGCAGAGCTCTTTAATGGAAAGTGAGTTTCTGCAACATTCCCTGGGGTTATTGTACTCACGGATGCAGCCATAGCTAAGGAGGTTGCTGGGAAGGAAGGGAGGCATTCCGGCTGCCACTTGGATGCTCTGCGAAGAGACACAGGGTGCCACGAGCCTCTTCCCACTTTCTAACATGTTTTCCAGTCATGGTCCTGGGAGAACCACAAGTGCCCACGGGTTGGTGATGGGATTGACCCCTCGGCGGTGGCGCTGGGCTGACCGTGTCACCAATTTCATAAGGTGACGTTCCAAACCCAGCACCTCACACGGTGACTGTGGGTGAAATCCACACCTTTTAGGAGGTAACAGTCTCTGAGAGCATGTCTTAAAGAGAGGGGAGAAAGGACATAGATGCCCGGAGGAGACAGGTGAGGACACACGGTGGATATGTGGAGGCAAGGGCCATCATCGAGGCGAGGGCCCTCATGGAGGCGAGGGTGAGGTCTGGGAGGAGCCAGCTCTGGCCACACACAGCCGTGAACGCTCACCCTCCAGCAGTGCGGTTAGTAGCGCCTGCTGTTCCCGTGTTCTCCCCGATCCCGGTCCTCTGAGCTGACTCAGGGCCACCCGAGGTGCAAGATGCCACTTGGGCCACGCAGCCTCACGGGTGGGTGCTCCAGTGACAGGAGTCTCAGTCACCATGGAGACAAAGCCCGAAGCCAGCAAGGACATGGAGCAGTGGGAGGGGCCTGTGGCTCCCACTGTGGCTCCGCCTCTGGGCCACCTGCGACTTCCTGGAGCCGCGACTTCCTGGAGCCACGACTTCAGGCCTGACCCAGAGCTCTGAAGTCAGTGTCAGTCAGCAGTTGGGACTGAGATTCTCTGCTGCATTTGAAATGACTGAAAGAAGGCACAAGGCATTGTAATCAGTCAGTTACTTCCAGTACATGTACTTCCAGTACAGAGCCATGATCTGGTGACCCACGACTTGGTCTGAATTTTATACACAGCCTACACAACTGCTTTATATCACTTAAGTTCTAGAGTTTGGCAAAATTCTTCTTGCCTTTAAGACCAACTGAGAAAAATGCTTGTATCAAAACAAAACAAAACAAAAAACCACCTCATAATAACCACACAAAACGAGCGACATGGGACAACATTTCTGACAGTGGCACAAACATCTCTGCGAATGACTTCTTTTAAATCGCGTGGCACATTCCGGGCACACAGTACGGGTACATCCATCTCCTGGTCTTGTACTGTCCACGGCATGTCCAGGTTCTTATTTTCCCCCATTCCCTGCATGCCCTTAACTCCCCACCCCTCCTTCCTTATAAAGACTCTGCTTCCATTTTATCCTTCTTTCCCAAACCTTTTCTTTACCTTCTTTCCTCTCCTCCACCTTCCCTCCCCCTTAAACATTTTCTTCTCATTTCACAATATCTATTATTCATTATGATCCTCATGTACTCCTCCCAGATGAAGAAATAGAAACAGCAAATAGACATGAAGAAATGTTCACCATCCTGACCGCCTGAAAGGTGCAGATGACTCCTCGTTTTTCCTACCTTAACTCTTTAGCCCAGGAGTATATTTTAGCTAATTCTACAAGTATCTGTATTTATTGTCATGTCTTTCTTTTTACACTGTGCCCAAAAAATGTTTAAGCAAAGAAGATGATTTGAATCTGACTCTCATTCATATAACAGCAAAGTAGCACATTTTGCACCTGGACAGCTCTGAATGAATTCACATTTTATCTCAGACAGAGTTAATTCTAAGAACAGCCACTGACCAAGACTGGTTGAAAATTACACCCTTGCTTAATAGCATTGCGCAATTTTATCTGAAAGGAAAATTTCAAGAGGGGGAGCTAGTTAGCTAATTGATTGGAGATCCTGACTGAAATTTCACAGAGGGAGCACTCTCAGCAGTGAAGGGAAACCTGGCGGAGCCGCTTGGCCCCCGTGTGCCTTGTCTCTCTCACTTCTTCCTTCCTTGTGAATCGGGCTGATTTCCAAAGCTCTCCCACAGGCCCAGCGTGGGAGCTGATCAAGCCTGGACAGAAGAAAATAATTAGGAATTTTAATTTTGCATCTCCCAGAAACGGAGCTACGAACCCAGAGACTCACTGTCACACCCACGTCATGCCACTCAAAGTGAGAATCACAGGTGCATATGAGGTGTGTGGCTGGGGCGACCGAGCCTGTTCTGGCAAAGCCGTAGGTAACTTAGTAATAAGAACTCTGCCGAGGCCGCATGTCTCACGTGCGACATCTCAGAGCAGGGCCCGCAGCCCGCGGCCGCCACAGCCACAAGTTCTGAGGGGAATACTGTGAGGATGTTTCTTGCTCTCTGGGGGTTATTCTTCTATTCTTTCTTTCTTCTCCCAGTGTTCCTAAATCATCTAACACCTCACTTTCTCCTCTTCAGACTGCACTTCTTTTTAGCATCAAAATAAAATATACCTGCATTTGTGGTTTCTCATTCATCTTGTCATTTTCTCCCTGGGTTAGAAAATAAATTCCCACTCACTCTCACACCTGTGCAGAGGCCTTTCTGAGACACAGCAGGAGGGAAAGACCTGCTCTGAAATAAAATTTCACAGCATGGCAATGGGACAGTGTGTGCGTGCATGTCATGCGTCTGTGCGTGTGTGTGTGACTATTGTGTGTGTGTGTGTGTGTGTGTGTGTGTGTGTGTGTGTGTGTGTGTGACTATGGTGTAATTCACAGGAAATGCCAACACTGGGGGACACCAATACCTGATGAGAAGAGCTACGTCCATCAGCACAGGACCTCTGGGAACTCTCCCTGGCTGCTGGGTATTTACTTGTCTTTCGTAAGTGCCACTTTCCTTCTCTCTCCACACTTCCTCTGCCCTTGTCCTTCCCTCCTTGTCTGCCCGACCCCCAGCCCTGGGCCACCCAACACTGCAGAAAGAATCGTGTTTTCTGTGATGGTTCTGAGTAGGTCCACTGTCACAGGAAAAGGATGGGTCGTCTAAGCCATGAGGGACCTAGGTGACCACCTGCAGGGGAGGACCACCTCGTTGCCCTGGGCCCAGGGCTGCCTCTTTGGGATTCTCAGGCTCCGAGAAGATGGCTGCCATGTGTGCTGGTATCGACCTTCGTACCTCTCCAGGAAGATGCCAGGTGTGGCTGATGCCCCAGGTCACAGCTGGGGCAGTGACGGAACTGGACCTTTGCAGTCTCACTCAGATGCCCTCCTGAAGCTCACACAAGCCCCCCAAGGAGCCCCTGAAACAAGCCAGCTGCCATGGGCTGCTTTTCCCCAAGTGCAGAGGTCTCCCTCCTCCCCCTTCTCTGCCTCCCGCTGGTGCTGACCCTGGAGCACATCCCCACAAAGTTCCTTCACGCTGAGCTCCATCTCAAGGCAGCTCTCCCAGAACCCAGGCCACAGTGACAGAGCTTGCCACACACCCTGATCTGAGCTCACGGCCACCATGACAGAGGTGAGCTCCCAGCATGAGGCCTCGGGGCTGGGCTCTGTGGACACTGACAGAGAACTACTCCAGCCCTAGCTGTAGGTTGAGGAGCACTCACAGCTCTCCTGCAGGTGGACAGACCCCACAGACCTGCACACTCTCACCAGGCTTTGTGTGAGACTTGCTCCTGGCAGAGACGATGTTGCCTCTGGGGCCACAGTGTCCTTCAGCTTTGTCTAAAAGACAAGGGATCTGGACTTGGCCTGAGTCTCCAGGACTCTCAGTCTTGGCCTCCAGTGGACTTTGCTCAAAGACAGAACAGGTGTGAAAGCAGCAGGCTCCAAATCCAAACTGGATCTTTGCAAATAGAAGAGGCGCCAAGGAGACTTTGAAAACAGTCACTAGGAGGGGCCAGGGATTTAGCTCAGTGGTTCTGGCACCTGTCTTGCAAGCGCAAGGGCCTGGGTTCGATTCCCTGGTAACCACATACAATACTGGGTGTGGAGACTCACGCCCAGCAGCAATCAGTACCACATACCACAGTGCCGGGCATGGTGGCTCATGCCTGTAATCCCAGCACTTGGGAGGCAGAGGCAGGAGGATTGCTGTGATGTAAGTTTGAGGCTGAGCTCAGGGCCAGCCTGAACCACAAAGTGAGACCCTGTCTCAAAAGAAAACAGTCACTAGGATGTACTGACGAGACTCAAAAGCAACAGTATGAGGCTTCTTTGTCTTTATGTCTCTGAACTCAGCCTAATGCACATGACGAGGATACAATATTCCCATTGCTGGACATGACACTTACACTCACAAGGTAAGGATGTAATTTTGCTTAGAGCATGACTCTGCCCACTGAGTGAGGCCCGCGTGGCCTGTCCAGGAAGCTGCAAGTCAGGGGCCAGGCAGAGCTGTTGGAGTCCCAGGGTGAAGTCATTTATATCACCCCAGACCACGTGCAGCTCCTGCTAAAGTTAGCAGCTGCAATGTACATGCGAGTGTCCAGGGCCGTCCTGGGGAGAGGAAGGGACCAGACCATCCGGGTCTCTAGATTACCAGCTGAGCCCATCAGTGCCGGAGTGCAGGGAGGAGATGCTGCTGTCCTGGAAGGGCCATCTGAACCTGTGCACGGCCCCAGGACACAGATCATCACAGGCAAATGATACCTCCCAACACATGGAAGGAGCTCAAGACCGGACGGCCCTCCTGACTAAAATTCTCTCAGAAGCCCACATGCGCACAGCGCTCTGCCCCGGTCAGGGTCTCCTTCAGGTTTGTTTAGGCGCGTCGTTTACTACTAAAGCATCAGTTCCACCTTTTTCTTTCCATCTGTAACTCATACTTATTCCAGGGAAAGTTCCAGCTTGGAAAATGCAACATTCACCAGATAGAACCGGGGGGAGGAGGGGGTTGCAGGGATCCCATCAAAGCGATTCACTGTTTGCTTCCTGATGCTCTGCGTCTGTGGGAGAAGCTGTGGCGTCTCCAGCCGCTGGAGCAGTTGAGGAACTGAGCACGTTCTCCACACCACACCCAGCAACCATCGCTGCTTCCTGCCTTCTCCTTCCCCCACTGCAACCTGACCTTCAGAAGTTTTGCCCCAAAGCAAAAAAAGAAGGAAGATGGCTGCGTGTGCGCTGGTATCAAGTGCCAGCCACGCACGGGGACCAAGCAGATCGACACTGTGGTTATTCTCCAGGGCCAGGCACAGAACCCAGGACAGCCGCCATCGGCACAGCGTGACGACCCCAACGCCATCTCCCTTTCTTACGAGGGAGGTGAGAGTGAAGTTCAGAGACGTGAAGGGCCTTTGTGGATCCCACAGTGAGAAGGTGCTCGGACACTTTTGCCAGCCAGGCAAGTCTGTGCACAAAGCCAGTGTTCACCCCCCCTACAGCCCAGGCTTGCTGTCAAGCGGTGTAGACAGCACACAGCTGTGGGTGGACCTGGCAAAGCCCGAGCTCACTGTGGGCTCTTGGCAGCCAGGTCGTGCCATCCCTTTGTCGCACAGGAATCAGGTTTGGTAAGAACGTTCTGCTTTCTGCCGCCGTCAGTCTTGAAATCACAATGGTCCTCACAACAACCTTTCAGTGAGATGCTTTTAGTCTGGATTTCCAATTCCAAGCATGTTAAACTTCCACCAGACATCAAGCCTGAGGTGGAGCCTCTCTGATATTATCCACCCAGGTCTGAAAGCTTAGAGGGAAATTGCACCGTGCTGTCTGAGCATCTGTACGTGGTCACTGCACGGGATGTGTCTCTAGACACCTCTGGTGTATTTGGGAAATGCAAGCATAGTTTTCCTCCAACATCAAGCCAGCGTGGGCTTTTCGTCCTGTGGGTCTGGGTCAAAAACAAACAGGATGAGTTGGAATGGGCCTGCCTAGGACTCTGGGATCCACTTCCGCTCTTCTGCCCAGAGGGCCCGTCTGTAGAAATCCATTCCTGGTGAGAGTGGGGACTAAGTGGGCTGCAGGGACCTCAGAGTTGACTCCTCCCAGGATGGAGCGGCTCTCAGCTCTGCTTGAGAACAAGTTTCACTATAACTCAGTATTTGGAACATCTTCATTAGGAAAAAAAATGCAAAGTAACATTTCAACTTCACTCCTGGCCCTCCGTGGGACTAGCCCACCCTCTACTTGCAAAGGGGCCCCAACAGCAGCCAAGTGCCTGCAGGATGAAGCATGCCTGGGAGGCAGCTTGGCTGGCAGATGTGAAGAGCTCCACCCGACCCCCAGCCTCTGCTGCGCAGGAGTTGTGCCAGCCACCTCAGAAAGACACTATGCTTCTCCTTGGTTCCGTTTACCTTCCTGGAAGTACTGGAGACTGATCGCAGGACTTTCACACTGAACTACATCCCCTTCCCTTGTATTTACTCATTTAGTTAATTAGTTATATTTATGTTTATTTTGAGACATTCTTACTAAGTTGCTAAGACATCCAGGCTCTGCTCAAACTTGTATCTTCCTGCCTCTGCCTCCCAGAATGCTAGGGTTAAAGGTGTATGATAATCTGCTTAGCTCTTGCATGGAATTTATAACATACACTCTTACAAGGATGCTCTTACGAAGAGCAAAATAGAAGATAAATATTGGGAAGTAGAAATGTCTTTTCTAAGTGGAGGGAGGAGAAAGAGATGAAGGAAGGTAAAGGGAAGGAGAGGGAAAAAAGAATTGAAAGGAAAAAAGGTTGAAAAAGCTTTCTCTTTCTAGGGAGGGAGAAGTATGAGGTGGAAAAAAATTTTTAAATATTTAAATATATGCATTATCTTCCCACAACATATATAATCATTATGATTGTTATGAATAAATGAGATAACTTATGAAGTTCCGCCCAACAGTGAAAAGTCCCAAACTTTGGGTGGGAACAAAAGTAGGTAAAATGCATTTTAGTCGTTTACCAGGAGTTCACATCACGTACACAACTGTGGATGACAGCAACGTAGAATTTCATTCTTAGTTCTGAGCACCGATTCGATCAATAACCTGTTTCCCTAGGTAGAACCGGAGGGTTTACCTTCCACACTCAGTCACTATCACTTCCCTTCTGGTCAGTTAATCAGGTTTCAATGACCTCAGCTAATTCTCCATCCAGTGTTTGTTTTGTACCCAAAATGGCCCCAGCTCTTCCAGACACAAGAGTACTGTTTACTGAAGATAATTCATTGCAAACCACGCAAATAAGGCTCAAGTCCAGATCTGAATGCATGGTGGACAGAGTCTCTCTCTTGCCTCGTGGCCTTCCAGCCACACTCCTTGCCAACAGCACCCGCAAACATCTCGCCTATCCTCTCCTTTTCACTCCCACACCGTGGATCTGCCACTGCGTGATGTTAGCGGACAGATGGTCTTTTTCCTGACACCCGTTGCTAGGCCAGGGCTCAGTCCCACGTTTGACCACGTCCTGACATGGTTCTCACGTCGTCACATGAAGTTTTGAATTCAGTGCATTTGACAAGCGGCTTGAGAGATGCTCAGAACTCACTGGGGCTGCAGTGCGGAGCATGGAGAGGACGAAGACCCAGCCGGCCCAGGATGAAGGGAGGGCGAAGCCTGAGGGCCAGGCGAGGGCTGCCACTGGCCCTGCCCTGGGAGGACTCCCTGGCCGTGGCCTCCTCAAAGACGCAACTGTGTGCATGGAGACTGGCCGCCCGGGACACCCTGTGAGCTCTGTGTCTGCAGGGCTTCATGGGCCAGGGACAGAGACCTGACTGGCTTCTGTGAACAGTTACGAATACAACCTCCCCAAACTCATACCCCAGACCCTGCCTTGGGCCCCCAGGGAGACCTAAGAGCTGCAGGCGAGATGGGAACCCACAAAGGAGGCCACCTGGGAGCCGGGGCAGCGCCTCTACCTTCTCTTTGGACAAAGTTGGTCTTTACCACCGACTCATTCAGGCTCGCGCTCCGTCCTGATGACTAGTTGGTATCCTGACAGGCACCCCAGCCTCTGTCTACAGAAACTGACAGGGTCTTCCTCCCTCTGAGGGCTGAGTTACTCTCCTGGTGTGACTGCTGGCCACAAGGGAGGGGAGAGAAACCGCCGCATGGTCTGAGGGAGAGTTGGAAATGATGGAGCAGGCTATTTACTTTTGATAAAAGGTACTATCCAAACCAGAGAGCACACCTTTGAGAGGTGAGAGCCTCAACTCCAGCCCCTAACCCCCTTAGTCACCGAGAAGGGCCAGATGCAGTTAGACCTGAACTCAAGGCTGTGGTCAGGAGAACGGATCACTCACCTGGCTGGGTGCCAACAGAGGGCTCTGTGCACTGGTGACAGGCATTTGCCAGCTTAGACCCAGACTCCCCTTAAGAAGGAGGGAGTTTAATAACTCAGTCATGAACTCCACCTTGCTGAAAGATTATCATCAGACCAGAGACGGCTCATCTGTGGTGACAAGAATGAGGTTTTCCTTGAGATTTTTCTCTTTCTTTTTATTGTTTTTTGAGACAGAGTCTCACTCTTTATTTCAAATTGGCCTCCAACTCATGGAAATCCTCCTGCCTCAGCATTCTAAGTGCTGGGATTACAGCAGTGTCCCACCACACCCAGCAGGTTTTTTTTTTTTCTCTTACCAAGACTGAAATCAAAGCAAATGAAGCCACATGTGAGTACATCAGGAAATGCACTGAACCATTTAAAAGGTCAGATTGGCATGTGCAGACAGAACAGGGCCAAACAGGCTGCCCATGATACTCTGAATCCAGGCGGCTGACTGAAATTTTCTAAACTTGACTCCTCGGAGCTTTTAGCAAATCTAGAAATACTTTCATTACAGACTGACCATAAGGACAGAGTGGACTGTAGTTAGTTTGGGGCCCCTCAGTGTGCTGGACAGTCACCAGCTCTGGGAAGACAGCAGGGAGAGGTCAGGCTCCACTCTTCTTACAGGACTCAGAGCCTCTCGCTGAAGCCCTCAGCTTGGCAGACGGAGTGTTAGAAAGTAGAACTTACTTGCTATTACTGGAGATCTTCCAGCTATAGTCCTGCCTGTGGTCTGTGCCAACCCTTCATTGTTCACCCAGGAGAACTGACATTTAGACGCAGGTAGGTGACAGCCCTACACCAGCGCCAGAGAGAGAAGGATGCATGCTGCCTTAAAAATCCTGGTTTCAGAGTCCAGCCTAGGGCTGCTGCTGTGCTGTGACCCCCAGGCACAAGGGCTCAGTGAGACGACTATGACATGGGGGTCTGCTGGGACAATGGGGCTCCTGACCAACACAAGACAGCTGCCAGAACTGAGCGGTACACAGCCCTGGGAGCCCGTCCTGCAAGAAGTGTGTGGCCTGGCCTCACAGGAAACGAGCGCTAGGTCACGCATGGCTGGAGGGATGAGAGCTCCAAATGCACGTGCAGCTCCAGGGATGGCACCTGGTGCCACATAAGGGTTGCCAGGGACACTGAGCGACTGCAGTTCTGTGGTCTGTGAGACACACTGGGAGGAAGAAGGAGCAGCATCGTGGCTGTCACTTAGGAATCATTTGGGAGAGCACAAGAAGCTACAAAGGCTTGGTTTTAAAGTCTTTGAGACTAAATATTGCTTTGCACAGCCTGCCTCACACCTGTCTCCACGGGTCCACTGTAGGCAGGTTCCCGAAGGCTCTCAGTCCCCCTACACGGCCCACAGTCCGGGCTCCCATTTATCCGTAAGTGGTGGCTTGCCCAAGGCTCACACTCTCCAGGCTGAGTTTTTGTCTCTATTTTGGATGTGAGGAGAAAAGAAATAAAGGCTCTCGAAATTGTGCTGCTTTGCAAGATGTTCAAGTGTTTGACAACCCAGAATAACGTGTCTGGTGCGAGCCGCTAAATCGGCCGGAGATGTCTGCTGCTTGTTTCTTTTGCTATTTTTTCCTTCATTATTGTTTTCTATGATGTTCCAACTTTTTAATGATGAAACATATTGTACTTAAGGAGAAATTTCTATCTCAGTTCAACAAACTCTTATAAGGGGCTCATCTGTGCCAACTGTGGGATTTATCATCACTTGGACCGATTCCTTCTCCTCAGAGAAAGAATGGGCCGCACAGGAAGCTAGTCTACCAACGACAACATGATGGAAATGTGTCATACAGAGGAGGCCCCAGGTACAATTTCAGCGCACCAGAGGGAGGGGTGGAGTTTGCATGTGTAGGCAGAGATCCTGAGTCGAGTTTTAAGAATGAGAGTTAGTTTCTTTGGGAATAAAACGATCAGGATCTGCAGAAGCACAGCTTGACCTGGACCTGCAGCGAGCTCCTTCTGTCCTGATACAGGCCCAGAGAAAGGCTTGGAGGACACAGAAGAGCTCAGAGATCAGCTGCAGTGTATTCTGTGCCGTCTTACAGGACTGGAGAGCCTGAGAATCCTCTGGGGGCAGAATAAGGATCAGCTTGCTGATTAGACGTCAGGGAAGCAGTGCAGACCCCCTGCCCAAACTTGCTGCAGGTGGGCCCTCAGCAAAACTTGGAGTGAAAAATAGCTTTTTAAAATTACCTTTACATGAAGCATGAAGAGTCATACTGCCCTTCTCTAAACACTACAATGGAGCAACAACTTACAAAGCACTCGCTCATAATATGTAACATATATATGATTCAAAGTGTTTGGCAAAGTGGACACAGGCTGTCTGCCACTGCCGTGCCTCTTCCACACATCATGCCTGTGTGGACTTCATTGTCTGTCGTGGTCAGATCTGGTGTCCCCCAGAGACTCCTATGTGGAAGATGATGGGTCTCAGGGTGCTGTGCTCACAGTGAGCTCAGGGCTGACTGTGCTGCGGGAGGCGAGGCCTATCTGGAGGAGGGGCCTATCTGAAGGAGAGGCAGGACCTAGCTGGAGGACTCACTGGGCGAGAGCTGGAAGGCATGTTCCT
This sequence comes from Petromus typicus, assembly GCA_004026965.1. NCBI lineage: Eukaryota > Metazoa > Chordata > Mammalia > Rodentia > Petromuridae > Petromus > Petromus typicus. The sequence goes on along the minus strand of PVIR01001554.1, from coordinate 30,971 downwards.
GTCCCAGCTCCTCCTTCTCTCTGCTTCCTGCTCACCATGGGGTGAGTAGCTCTTCTCCCCCAGGCCCGTGCACCATGCTGCTTCTGCCCCGGAGCAGATAACTATGGGCTGAATCCACCAGAAACTGAGCTGAATAACTGCATCCTCCTGTAAGTTGTGTTGGGTATTTTGTCCCAGTGACAAGAGACTGACTAAGGGTCCATGAGGGTTTCTGGAGTCAACTGTCCACATACAGTGACAGGTAGGTGCATGTTCACAAGCCCCATAGGAATCTTCCTTGAGCTAAAATAATCATTTTATACCAACATCCACTTTCCATTTTGTTATCTCTGAGTTAGGTTCCACAGTGGAACACTTTGCCTCTTCTTACATCAAGGTTCTAACAGGGGACAAGGCAAAAACTTCCCATCAATGCCTCTGGCTCAGATCTCTGCTATACCTCTAGTGACCTGGGTGGTGTCACCCTAATTTCAGTTGATTCTCACATCCCAGAGATCAGAGCAGCTGTGTAGACTATGGCTGAGGACAGCCGACTACAACAGAACTCTGGAAATGGGGAGCTGAGCTGGGCACCAGTGCTCAGAAGTGTTCAGCTTTCCTGCCAGCCACAAGGACAGTGACCCTCATCTCACCACTGTCCCACCGTCCTGCTTAATAGGACCTGGAACCCTCTGCTGGGGGAGGGGGCGAGTGGTGTCACAGCTGTGGTGGAGAGAAAACGCACCCTTCTGCAGCCTCTCTGCCATATCTGGGTCTCAGCAGAGAGGGTGCCACACACCCACGTGGGGTGAAAGGGTGTCCTTCTTGCTCAGTCGGCTCATCCACAGCCAAACATCCAGGATGCCCCAGGATACCCAGAAGCACCACTTTGCCACCCCTGCATTCCCTGTAGGTGAGTTGACACCTACAAGTGACCGCTGCTTTACTGACCTTCATCCATCATCTGAAAAATGCACCTTAAAACTACAAGGATCTCAGCCCACAGCTGTTAGGGTGACATTACCTCAAACCAAAGATCACTGGCCAGGATTGGGGACAGCCGAACTCTTCCCCCTGTCAGTGAAACACACAATGGCACAGCCACTGAGGAATCAGTATGGAGCCTCCTCAAGATACTGAGACTAGAATTTCTACAGCTTCCAGAAGCCCCATTTCTGAAGATATGCAGGAGATCTGTACACACTAGATGCCCCAAAAGATGTCTGCAAGCCCATATTCGTGCCAGTGATGGGAACACAGCGCCCACATCATTGGCAGATGAATGGGTGAAGTAGGTGAAGATAGCTGGGCATGAGGATACCCAGCTATGAGTCAGCTGTAGAAAACAAGAAAACCCTGGCACTTATAGTGACAAGGACAAAACCAGGGACAAAACACTCAGTGAACCAAGCCAGTTACAGGATGATAAGCAGTGTACATTGCACTTACATGAGTTTCCCAAAATAATAAAGCTCAAAGCATCCATGCACAGAACAGTGCCCTCAGGGAACAGGAGAAGAGGAGACAGGTATTACTCAGTTGGTGTAAAACTGCAGGTATAGGAATGTTTGATTCCAGGGTCGGAGGAGCATCTGTCATCGGCAACGCTGGGTTATGCATCTCAGTGGAGTCCTGAGCTCGTGTTCTCAACACACACTATGGCGAGGACACAGGAGGCTTGGGGGTTTGGTACGGGCTGTAATCTCATCCTGGTGACAGATCCACTGGGCATACAGTATGTGTTCAAGTTCACAGAACTATCTTTTAAATGAGTACTATCTTTTAAATAAGTACAAACTCATAAGGTCAAATATGCCACAATACAGCTGTTTTTAAAAATTAAATTAAAAGAGACAGAAAGAAAAAGTACTAGTGTGTGTCCCGCTGTGGTCTTTTTGTCCCAGCCCTTAGGATTACCGGGGTGGAGATGGGCTTCTCCAGCCTCAGTGGTGACGCCCTGTGGTTTTGGGCCCTGGAGCTGAACCAGAGTCCCCTCTCCACCCTCTGACCTTCAGTCTCTGGTTATGATTTACATCAGCCACCCTAGTGCCTCACTTTCAAAGGATGTGATGGTGGCTTCTCACCCTTCAGTCGCAGAGCCAGCTTCCCTAAGAAACACCCACATCTAGTGCACACATACGTCTGCCTCTTCCTGGGTCTCTCCTTCCAGAGACCACGCCTGATACAGCAAGGCAGCGTGTACCTGTCAGCCATTCTGTCTGACTTCTCTCTACAAATGTTCACTTCTCTTTCTCCATTTTTCAAACTGAGTTTCGTGCATTTTCTTTATTGAGGCACCAGTGCTCCTGATATGTTTTGATATAACCCTGGGTGTCGGGAATGCGGGGTGGGAAGAAGACAATCTCCCTAAGAAATGATGTTGAGAACACTCACGATTCATATGCAAAAGAATGAAATCAGACCTATATCTTATGCCAAACACAAAAATAAACTCAAAGTAAAGACAAACCCAAAGCCTGAAACTGTAAAACTCGTAGGAGAAAACCCAAGGGAGAGCTCCATGCAACTGGTCTTGGCAGCAATTCCCAGTTTCGGCCTCAAAAGCCCAGGAAACAGGCAGTAAAAGATAAGTAGGGCCACCTTAAATGGAGAGGGACGTGCCCAGCAAGGACAGAGAGAGAGGAAAAGGCTTCCTCCACAGAGAAAGGAGGGACTTGCAGGTCACACACTCGAGAGTCGAGTCACAGCCACCCTCATTCTGAAGGGCATTTCTGTTCACTCTTCTTGGGCCAAGGTAGTGCTCCTGCCCATAGCTGGGACTTGTTCATGAGGAGGAGGCTTCCTCCCTCACCAGGACAACAGACAACAGTCTGTCCTGGCCACAAGTAGGAAGATCACTCTTCCTTTCTTCTTGTAAAAGCAATCAGTTCTCCCTCAGAGGAAAGAGTCCAATGTGCAGAAATCGTTCTGAAACCAAAGCCCAGGATTTGAGATAGAGTGTCCTACTGGAGAGGTCCTTTCTGACCCAAAACTCAGCCAATCAAGAGCAAAGCTTCCCATTAAGCACAGCAAAGGAGAAAGGTCTGTACCTTGTGACAAACACCCCGAAACCCCATCCTGTTCACCTCTGAGAAACTCGCTCCTTCCAGGACTTTATCATCCTCCCAACATGCTGCTTGGTGACAAGTATCCAAAGGTCAATGGAAAGGACGTGGGGCTCAGCTTGTTCCAAGGACACCTCTCTTGCACGAGGTGGGCGTGGCCCCATTTCCAAGTAGAGTAAAGTGCTTCTAAAATCACTGCCCTCTAACCTGCATGTGGCTCCAACAGCAACATCCACACTTATTCTCAGGCATGCTTTTTGATTCTCCAGACTTGTTGGTTCTTCGAACCTGGTAGATTTCATGGAAGAGCCAAGCAAATTTCTCTTTGGACCTGCATCTTTGTGACCAGTGAATGTAATTTGGTCAAATTTTAGTAGTTGAAGATGGAGCGAAATGCTTCCCTTGATTCGGTCCTGGTCACTAGGCTGAATTTTAACCAACTTGTTGATCTCTGAGGTTGGAGAGAGAGCATGAGCTTCATGACTCAGTCACAAATTCACGGACTTTTCTTCCTTCTGCTCCGCCATGCGAGGGTGATCCAAGAGTGGTGAATGTCTAAATTAAACTATGTATGTTTCCATGAATCCCTTCAAAATCATTTCCCTCACTTTGAACACGTTCATCCCATCGTCCCCATCACTTCCTACAACAGTTCTGGGGTCCTCTCTCCTATCTTTATGATGTGTGATCACAAACACGGTGACTGCTGCTACCAAGCGCCCCCCAGCGGAGAGGCAGCTTGTAACACATGACACTGTGTCCTCGTCCATCTCAGTCACTGGATCCAACACCATGTGACTCCAGCTCTTCCCCAAAGTCTCGATTGTCATGAAAAATAAATATTTTAAATTGATTCAGGGTACCAAGTCAGGAACAGCGCTGTAAGTAAAGAAGGTGAGAGGACTCTGGAGCTGCCTCAGAAAGTGGGAGGGAGGTGGGTTACTGTTCAGAGGAAAGGGAGAGGGCAGCACTTTGAGGAGGACCATCGGTGATGCTTTCTTTACTGTAAAAATCTGTAAAGCTTACACATTGTCCAATAAGTTTGTTATGCAAATACCTTTCTTTGGTACATGTTCTCTGAGTGAGGCTGGCTGTGTGCTATCGTGCAGCACCAGGCGGATAACCCAAACACAGCAGTTTCCAGTTTCTCCTCCTGTATGTCCTTTGCAGGTAAGCACCTGTGCCCTGCTGCTTAGTCAGCTGAGCAGCCAGGACCCAGCCACCTCTGACATATGCTCCTGAGGTCTTGAGGTGGAGGAGAAAGAACATATGAACAGCACATACCTCTCCATGAGCTTGCATGTGGCAGCGACAAACGTCTCTTCACTTACACGTCCTCATGAAGGTAGGTCCCAGGACCATGCCCTGAGATGCCTGCAGGTGAGGACGAGTGTGTTCACATCCCAGACCATGCATTAGCAGGAATGAAGGAAGGAAAGACAGAAGAAAGGAAGCAAGGAAGGAAGCAAGGAAGGAAGGTAGGCAGGCAGGCAGGCTCTATGGCTATGACACCTAAGCAGCAAGGTGAACCAGAGTCAATGCTGGGGGTAGGAACTGGCACAAGGGGCACACATCAGAAAAGGACAAAGGCTCAGATTCTGGAAGCAAGAGATGCAGCAGGGGACAATGGAGGGGCCCTAGCAGAGTCTGAGAGGGAAGGTCAGGGCTGGCAGTTTCTTAAAAGCAGAACACCATGCAGTGAGGCCCTGCCAGTTGTCCCGGGAGGGCATGGATGTGAACAGAGAAACAGCTAAGTCCAGACCGAGCTGCAGGGTGGCTGCAGCTGCCCCTGCCACACCTGGGAATGCTCATCCCTCCTGGGATGGCTTTCTGCATCCCAGGAGTTCAGGATGGTGTATACTCTACACCAGCAAGATTCGGATAGTACGAGGGGGTTCTCTCAAATCTTAAATTACTAGTAAAAACACTAAGCATTCCCGCAGATCCACACATCTAATTTTCTTCTAACTTCTCAGTATTCAGACATCTTCCACTCTCCTGCGTTCGACCTAATGCTCACTGAAAATAGGAAGCAACACAGACACAGAGCCTCCACTCCTCGCCTCAGGGTCACTGCCTTTCCGCATGCATCGGCCCTTTTCCTCCTGCCATCAGCTCCAGAGACAGTGAGGTTTGTCCTCCGGCTGGCTGCTGGTGCTTTTACTAGGGACTCGAGCCTGCCCCTCACCCTCCTTCTCTAGGACTTCAACTCTCTGGTTTTTTTTTTTTTTTTTTAGGTTTTTTTGAGACAGGGTCTCGCTTTGTGGTTCAGGCTGGCCCTGAGCTCAGCCTCAAACTCACATCACAATCCTCCTGCCTCTGCCTCCCAAGTGCTGGGATTACAGGCGTGAGCCACCACGTCCGGCACTGTGGTATGTGGTACTGGTTGCTGCTGGGTGTGGGTCTCCACACCCAGTATTATTATGTGGTTACCGGGGAATCGAACCCGGGCCCTTGCGCTTACAAGACAGGCGCCAGAACCACTGAACTAACTCCCCGGCCCTTCAACTCTCTGGTTTTATGTCATCCTATACTTGTCAGTCTCTGTCTAATGGGCCGCTGTGGTCGGCACCAGACAGAAACTCAGCATTTCCCATCTTTGGGGATCAGCGCTCCCTTTATGACCCTTGGAGATGATCCTCCAGTGTGGTTTCCATTTTGTTTACTCTTGCCAGCCACTGAGCTGACAGTGGGGCTTCCAGCCCCAACCACTCGCTTCCGTCCACCTTTTGCACCCCCGAGCACCAGGCACCCCCCCTCTCGGGTGCTCACCCTCGGGAAACCTCTGGGCATGGAGTGCAGCAGGTCCCAGATGCATTTTCTCTTTTGGCCTCCAATCTCCCCATTTTACCATTACAACAATTTCTGTATTTTCTTAAAAGCTGAAGTAAGCAGTGTGTCTCTAAAAGATACTCCAATTTGTCCCATTCTCCATCAAGTCTCTACAAGTGTAGCACAGGTTAGTATTAAATCCTACTAGAATGATTGTGCAGCTTCTAAGAGTTTCTGATTTACTGCTCTCTAACTTAACTTCGGATTACAAAAAAGATTGCCATGTCACAGCTTTGTTTAGTCATACACTGGTGCTTCCTGTGACCGCACCTTCCTGGTAACATAAGTTTTTTCAGAACTAGGGTCAGATGAGGAGCTTCTGTCCTGAGCCACCTTCTGCCTGCCTTCTGAAGTATATTTTGAAAGAAGGTCTAACTAAGTCCCCAGGCTGGGCTCCAACTTATGATCCTCCTATCTCAGCCTCCCAGAGCGCTGGGACCACAGGGGCATGCCACTATGCCTGTGTCTTCTCATGACTTCCAAGTCATGTCCTCTGGCCAAGCCCTCTTCTTTTACTATGACTTACCTATCAGACGACGGCTGGTCTCCACTGTCTTGCTCACTTTCCCACTGGATTACAACTTTACATGTGTTGGCATCTTCTCCATCTTTCAGATCTTCAGACATCCTGTGTCCCCCATTCCCTCAGACATGTGGGCACTGTGACCTGGGCTGGTACGCTCTCTGCACACCTTCCATCTGTCTCTACCTCATTTAGTGGCTCTAAGAGGCTTAAATATTTCTTCCTTGAGGAGGATGTTGCCCCTTGCTCCTTCCGTGTTGGCTGTTCCTCATTTTCATTCACTGCAGAGAATGTAAAGTACTGTTTCTTTCATTTCATGGTGATTTACTAACGCTTTGCTGCATTCCTTTTGCACTCGGGCTTTTCCTCAGGAAGATACATTCCAGAAGAGGGCACAGCCCCTTTCGCCACTTCATCCTCGCAATGAGTGTGCCATCTGGCACTCAGTGGATATCTGTGGGATGGTGGGGCACAGCCTGGGGCCTGGGTTGCTCCAGTTTTGCCATCTGTGCGAATCAAATTAAATGCGAGTGTCGTTCTAAGACTGAAATGCGTTGAATATCGGTGCAAGACAATAAAAACAGTTTTCTTGTTCCTCTCTGCTCTCAACTTCTACTTTTAGGGGTGATCTGCAAGACTGCGGTGAACTGTATGCCAGCGAAATATGAATCTTATTCAGTGAGGTTTTTACCAATTCTTCTCTTTCCTCTCATTTCAAATTAAAGACCGGAATTTAGTGTGGTGGGTCATTTTCCTTTCATCCCCTTAAACACTCGCAAAGAGATAGTAAAGCAAAGTCTATCCACACGCATATCAAACAGAACACTGGAGCTCACATCTAGAAGGGCAATATTTTTCTTAAAAACACATTCTATTGAGTGTAGGTACCGGGAAATGTGTCCCTGGACGACACATGTCACTTCCCGTCCCGCATGTCAAAATAAACTAGATGCTAAGAAAACACGCTAAGAAAAGGCTGTCAGATACTCCTCCAGGGATCTCAGAATTCATGCTGACTGTAAAATGAGCCAAGATGCAACCAAGCAAAGCGAAATAAGTAAACAAAACCAAATAATAGCAAACACAAACCCAGACTCTATCTCTGGGTGGATTATGATCCAAGGACTTGAGGCCCCCAACTCTGGCCCAACACAAACTCTGGCTTATGAGTGATGGCATGAAGGTCCCCAGAGCAGCAGCCTCGCACCTGGGGCACTGACACCTAGGAAGACTTTATTTCTATTAACCAGTGGCTAGACGATGTCATGGAAGAACATATGCGACATATATTGAGTTTCTTGTGAAGCGTAACCCATAAAAGGTATTGAAAGCTGATTTTATTCACTGTGGTCTGAGAAGCTGACCAGCTGGAAGGTTCAGTCTCAAGACAGCGCTATGGCTCACACCTAGATCCCCCCGCCCCCCACGCACCTCACGTGCTTGTTGAGGAGACTTTGGAAGGGACTAGTCTGCGGCACCCAAATGGAGCTGCACCCACCCAGACCTTTTTCACTTTTTTCCCAGAGACAAGTCCGTTGTCCAGGCTCTGCTGAAATTTGGGGCACTTGGCCTCACCTTCCCAGAATTCTGGATTGATGGGTGTGTGACATCAAGCTCTGCTAAGAAGTCAGTGCACAAAAGTAACAGTGAATCACTTTTAATTGAAAATGTCTGATTAGAGCTGGGGATGTAGCTCAGTGGTGCTGCAACTGCCTGGCAAGAGCAAGGTCCTGAGCTCCATCTTGGTACTGGAAAAAAATGTGATTAAGCTAAACACTCGATGTTACTTACATGTTATGTAAAAGTATTTTGTCCACCACTAATCCAGTGTCCATCCGAGGTCTTGAACATGTGCCTACCAAGCAGAAATCTGAATTCTATTTTAGAAGAAGCCACAGAGCACCTGAATTTCTAGCTTTGGTTCCTAGAAGGGGACCATGAATTTGGAGTCTTGTGGAGTCATCAGTCTAGGCACCTTAGGACGTACGCTGGGGGCTCCCTGAAGGTAGCAGGTGACTCGGTGTCACCTTTGTAAGACCTCAGGTGGGTTTGGAGCACAGACCATCTCTGCACCCAGCTCCTCTAAACAATCAGCAGTGGAAACATGTGGGGAGAACACAGACCAGCTCCTCTCTTGAGGTCCAGCCCCAAGACGCCTGGTCCTGGCAGCGGGTCCCCAGCTCTGGCTCAGCCTAGGGGCCATCGTCCAGTGTGCCAGCCTCTGCCAAGGAGCCACACTGGGAATCCTTCCACCACTGATGGTGACAAGGAGCCAGGAAGCTGTAGAGCCTGTTCTGAGCAGAGACTCTGTGGAGGGGATGACTTGAAGGCAGAGAAGGAGCAGCCATTTCTGAGGGCTGAGTCCCCCCAGGAGCCTCCTCATGGCCCAGCAGGCCAGGACAGCTTCTCCCAGCAGCAGCCCAGGGACAAGCCCAGCCAGAGCACCATGTCCTGAGGCCCCACAGGGTACAGTGGAGGAAATTCACCCATCCTGCCTTCTTCCTGTTGACTCAGCCAACAAGGAGGAGAAGGTGAATATTTAACAGCAAAAAACTCAAAAAGAAAAATGGCACCAAGAGCGTCAGGGCTGTTTGCCTGTGGTCAGATAACGGAAACTGCATTTCCCAGAACCGCGGGCCGCCTCCGTGGTTTTCGGGGGGGTTTCCCTCCTGAAGAATGCTTCGTGCTAATCGAAAACAGTTCTTAAAAAACTTTATTTTCAAAACACCCCAGCTGTTTTAAATCATTTCATAGATGACCGAGCAGAGATTTTAAGAATTTATTTTAAATTTGTATTAAATACTTTCAATGTATTTCAAAGTTAAAAAAAAATCTTATGAATGTTAATAAATTTTAAATAAAATCATTTAAAACATCTCAGGATAAAAAATATAAGAATAAAGGAAATTGGAACTATTTGAAATAAATAAGGGAAAAGTTCACTTATAATTCAAACATATTTAGTCATACAAAAAACACCTAGATAAGCCAAGTTAGGTACAATTCAAAAATAAACCTTTAATTATACCTCAGAAGGCCCAAGAGAATCTATACAGCACAGTAAATCAGATAAGCAAATAACTGCATAACACACAGTCACAGAAAGTTCAATAATTTCCTCAGAAATTACCAATACACTTTTAGAGAATACAAAAGTGAAAATGGCCCCATCCTGAGTGAGAGCAGAAATATGAAGCACTTAACAATAAACCTGGCAAGTTTTATGGAAAAGCTATACAAAAGCAAACAAAATTATTGGTATGACTGTACAACAACTGAGTTTGTTACCACAGTGTTACCACATTTGGATGTGAAAACTGAACATTGCAAACAGTTTGTATAATGCATGCTTGAAAATTCTTCTGCTACTGACTTACAGGCTAGAAGAAGTCAGCTGAACCCTTACTGAGAGATTAGCTGTGAAGATGAGATGAACGGCGCACTGTCATCTTTGCCACTAAATAAAGAATGTGCGAGAAAATGACCACATCAGTGGGGAAGAGGCTACTGAATCTGGAGACAGAGGGAGAGAGCTGTGAGAAGCCATGTGCTCAATCATGCCTTGACCCACACGTGGCCAGGAAGAAACCGATGCGCTGTCTTCATCTTTAGCTTTTTTTTTTTTTTTAGGTTTTTTGAGACAGGGTCTCACTTTGTGGTTCAGGCTGGCTCTGAGCTCAACCTCAAACTCACATTACAGCAGTCCTCCTGCCTCTGCCTCCGGAGTGCTGGGATTATAGGCGAGAGCCACCATGCCCAACACTGTGGTGTGTGGTACTGATTGCTGCTGGGCATGAGTCTCCATGCCTGGTATTGTATGTGGTTACCAGGGGATCGAACCTCGGCCCTTGCGCTTGCAAGACAGGAGCCAGAACCACTGAGCTAAATCCCTACCCTCAATGTAGCGTATTTTAAAGATTACCCCAGAGATAAAAATGTAACATATACAAATACATAAAATATAAATAAAATTTATAGTTCTGTATATAACATATTATATTATACAGTATAGAATATAATAAATGTATATGTGTACTTATATTAGATATTGAAGTATAATATATTATTATATTGCTATTATATTGTGGTATTATACATACATTTTATTAATAAATCACATATATTAATGTTTTTTATTTTAGATTCTCCTTTATTTTGTTTAATATAATGATTAATCTTGGATTAAAATATGTGCATGTGTTACTAATATAATGAAATATATATAACAATGTGTACTAAATATAGTATATTAAAATAAATTAAACAAAGAATACTGATAACTAGTGATTTTTCAAAATTAGTACATTGGAATGAAAAAAGTATACCTTTTTTTGCATACTTAAGGCATCTTCAATAAAAAACAATTAGTGAATAAAAAACATTCTCAACTTTTAAAAGCAGCCCATAATTTACAAAGTATTTTTGTATTTATTAGCTTTCTGGAGACTCAGTAGCCTATAAAGATAAATCCCAAAGTGCTTGAGTTGTTGGGCAGAGATAACCCATCATCAAGTGTTTATCCCACAAGAGAATGTTGGTGTCGTATTTGTGGTTGTGAAAATGATACTGGATTTAGTACGTTCTCAGAGGCCCTTCGAGCCCTTTCAGTCTGACTTTGAGTCTCCTATACAGTACATAGTTTATGCGAAACAGATCTTTCATTGTCCATTTGGAGAGTCGATTGCCTCTTGCCTCTGTTTTTAAATTAACTTTATCGGTACATTTTAGTTATATATTGTGATCACATTCACGTGTGTAAATACTGAATTGTGCCTCTGGTGTGAGAAAATGAAAGTGTGAATGAGGACAGGAATGTCTAGTAGACACCATGAAACAGGAAGCAACACTTCCAAGGGGAGAGGATAAGATTCGAGAGAAGAAGGGAAGCGAGGCGCCTCTTGCTTCCCTGTCTCAGAAGATGCTCTGTCTGTCTGTCTGTCACTGCCAAGCGCATTCTCGGTCACACTGCATTGCGACCCCTATGGTGTGGCAGACAGCACCCACGCCTCAGGCACTCCACTCAGCCTCACCCGCCGACACCCACAGTTCACAGTTGTAGAAACTGGATTAGTTACTGCGTCTTCCTTCCCTGATGAAGACCCATGAACATTAAGGAAGTGATGCCCGACTAGTTTACCTCAGCCTCAAGGTTACTAGTAGATAAAAGCTTGAGGGTTTCGAGCTTGGTGTCTGAAATAACTTACACTGCTTAGGAAGCTGCCTCAGGAGTTTCCTGAGGGCTGTGCTCTGCCTTCCTCAATGCTGGGTCCCATGTCCAGACGGACGACATTTGCTTAAACCCTCCAGTCACACTCTGTGAACTCTTCAGGGTCGGAGAGTTGATAGAGATCAGATGGCTTACCTCGCCAAGTCCAAACCAGCAGCCTGGATGGCCCAGGACCTGCCTTGGGTCTGAAGATGCTGAGAAGCAAAAGCACGCACGTCCCTGCCTGGCAACTGCCACTGAGACCGACTTACAGGGGCAAAAACAAACCAGCTCAGCCTGCGAAGGTGCTGGAGAGCTTGTTGCAATCAGCTTTCCAGAGACACACACCCTGACACAATGTGCCGTCTCATCTGGCACAGCTGGCCTGTCCCAGAGATGGGCGGACACTTGGGACATCTGACTCCAGGCTTCCAGGAAACAGCACTGCTTCCGTCCTCACACTGCACATCTTGGAACAAACAGAGGAGAGACCCCGTCCCTGTGTGCAGTGTGCTCTGCAGGGGAATGTACACGGTCCTCCTGGGAGGTCTGTTTGGTGCACTGCTTGACAGAAGCAGCACGTGGTCCAGACAGGGCAGAAACCCTGCAACAGAACCTTTCCATTCAGCCCTTTGGGGTTGGGCCCACAGCAGAAGAGGCTGCCAGGGGCCTGGGCTGCTTAGTGGGGAGTCTGGAACTTGGATAAAACTGATACCCAGGGCCTTACAGATGCTGACTTAGACTTGGTCAAAAGGAGACAAGCGGTGAAACCGTCAGAAAAGAGGAGCTGAACCAAACTAGCCTCGGTATGCAGAAGAGGCTTCTAGGCAAGCACGGGATGTGCTGTTTGGCTTCTGTTAGTGCCATATGATTAGACATGGGGAGACGAAATGAGCTAAAGAAAGAACTCTTCACTATGCAAGGCGAGTTTCCAATCCAGACCGACAGGGTTAGAAAACCAAACTGTTCCATTTCCAGGCTCTAGCTGACAAAAGACTCTCAAAGTAAGAAAAGGCCTCAAGGGAGAGGAGCGCAGAGGATCAGTCACAGATCTTTTGTGGAGGTCCCAGCTCGGCCCGTTTCCTTAGCCGGAAAACTTCACTGTGAGACTGTGGTGCTGCGGAGACAAGGCATGATCTAAATATACCGAAAGTGTCAAAGTGTAAAAGTCATCACGGTAAACAAGACAGCGGCATCCAACTCCCCTCACTCTGACCACACTCATCCCACTATCCTCACTGCTTTCCACAGCAGCTCTGGAGTCCTCTTTCCTGAGGGTCTTTAGCTGTACTGTCCCAGCTGCCTCCACATCCTAAACGGATCAAATGTCTCCCTTTCATGGTCATTGTGACTTTGGGAAAGAGCCAGAGTCACACGGTGTCAGATCTGGTAACTGAGGTGGATGAGAACACAGCATTGTGTTTTTCTGAGTCTGTTTTTCCAGGGGTGATACACAGTGGCTGCAGTCTCCACGTTTTTTATCACACCTGAAAGTGGCAAGATGATGGGATAGGTGTGTTGGATGCAGAGGGAGAATCAATGTATCACTTAGCAATGTGCCTTTTGCTGCAACCTTTGAATTTAAACCTGTGCTGTGGACCTGTGTGGCCTGTGAGTCTCTCTGAGGGACCACAAGTGTGGCTTTAGGACTGGAGGGTCCCCGGGGTGTGTAAAGGAGTTGGACAAGTTTAGGCCAAAAAGGGGCAAAAATCTTGCAGAAACAAAGGTATATGTGCAGATTTCCAGCTCTGTGTGCAGGCAGGGGGTGAGAAGTTGCTCCTGACCTAGTTCTTAGAGGAAAGATGTTTCCCAAGGAAAATTCCCAGAGGTGGAACCCAGAAGCCAAGAACCCTGATTCAGAGAGCTCCTTTGAGGGGCTCCATGAAGATGCCTGGGGCCTGGGCAGCCCCTGCCAGCTGGACTTCAGCACTGCTGTGCACCAGAGAGCTGTGCTTCCTTATCTAAGGGGCATTTGCCTGTCATCCTGTACAGAACCCATCATCAAAGAGTATTTCTTCTGACTCACCCTCTCCTTGTCGGGCAGAGGAGCATCCCAGTCCACCCAGTCTGCTGCATGTAACCAGTCTGCCGCACCTGAGCCCATACTGGACACGAGCGCTGCATTTGGATAGAGGAGCGTCAGTGGCCACAGCAGGGACTGGCGCATCAGATGCCACAGTCACGGGTGAGTCACTTCTTTGGCCACCCAGGGGTGATGCTCAGATGTGGTCCTCGGAGCAGGGCTTTCACAACACACACCGAGGACAATGCCAAAGAAGAGCAGCAACATCTTCAGAATGGAGGTAGAAAAACTACTGTTCACAGCAGTCCACTTGCACTCAAACCCCAGAGGAGAGGAAAAGGTGGAACTTTTAAAGCAAGGTCTCCATACCCTTCTGCCTAGGAATTTTCCATGAGAATGTCTTAGGTGCAATACCCAGTACTGCAAAAGAAAAAGTATGGCAAGAAAGAAAGGACAAAAAGAAACACAAGGGGAAGGAAGGAAGGAAGGATGGATGGAGAGAAATGGAAGAAAGAGAAAGACAGACAGAAAAGCATTATCTGACCATCTGAGCAGTGACAGGAATTGCTGTCGCCACTGCCGTTCACCAGCCCTGTTCTTTTCGGGGTGAACTGTGGACCATAGACATTGTTTGGGCAGGTACGGGACAAAAGGAGAGGCTGTCGCAGGACCTGGAGACGGGAACTCTGGAGAAGAAAAGTCTTCACCTTGCCAGCTCCTTCCTGTGGGCCCAGAGCCCAGCGCGGGATACTCTCCAGTCCTGCCTTCTGAGGCTGACGCCACAGGTTCTGGGGACTCGAGGATCCTGTGCACCACCTTCAGCAGGAGCCCTGAAATCAGAGCCTTGACACACAGATGTAAATCAAATAAACGGGACACCAGGATGTCGCGAAGAAACAGATAATAAAAATTTACTTTCTGAGGGAGGAAGGCAAGAGCCTTGAAGGCGCTGGAGGAATTAGAGCAGAGAGGGGCGGCCCTGGCTGAGCCGAGAGCCTCCCTGGGGCCCGGAGTCCAGGCAGGGACGGCAGGGCCCTTGCGCCAGCTCTCAGGGGTGCAGCCCAGAGTGCACAGCGAAGTCACTCAAGCCAGACAAGCGCCAGCCGGGAAGTTGTGGGCTGCCGCCCCTTGTTTTCTAAACTGCTGCCCCAGGACACAGGTCAGCTTCTGCCAGAGAAGTCAGAGCCTCTGGCCAGAGGGCGCATGGCTCCTGAGCCTCTGCTGAGGGGCATCCGCCCCGGGAAGGCGCAGGCTCGCGGGTCCAGGGACATGCTGGGCTCACTCCCGGCCGCCTTCTGCTGCGGCCATGACCTCTCTGTGGCCTCGTGAGGACAGACACAGGCGACAAGAGGTCAGCAAGAGTGGATGCAGCTCCCTCGTGAGAAACGCCTCCAGGGAAGGGAGGAGGAGGTCTGGAGAGAGGCAAGCTCTCGATACCACCAAGCTGCTCTTCAAAAAACACTTTCCATGTGCAAACTGGACGCTAAGACAGCCCCGAGTGAGGCTGGGAGGCGACACGCCTTGGGGATGCATCTGCTTTGTAAAGACTGGGGGTGGCCAGTGTTCACTGAGGGTAGGACAGGAAGTGGCTTCTCCTCTCGAGACGCCACCCCTTGGAGATCCGCAGGCCTCACGTGCAGACCCTGGCAGGCTCCTTCCGGCCGGGACCCTGGCCACAGGGCCCACGAGAGCATCAGCGGACACTGGGCTGTTTTTAAATCTTTCTGTCTCTTAATCTCCATTTCCTGCCCGTTCTTCATGAGCACAAGTGTCTTTTTGGGAAAACACATTGGACCGCGGCTGAGCACCTGAAGTAAACGCAGTCAGTTTTAGCCCAATTACTGTTACTGTGTCACCAGTTCTCAGATGTTTTAGGATTGTCTCATATTTAATTCAACAATTTTGCTATTGTTGTCTCCTGAGTGGGTTTGTTTTCATTACTCAGCTTGCCATTTCTAGAACTGAGACCTATAAATTAATTTTTATATTAGAAAGTTTTCCATGGAGATTTTATGTTTATTCCTTTGTATCTTGTCATTTTGTTGCTATTATGATGGGTGAGGGAGAGGGAGGTGTCCATCCACCACGTACATAGCCCAACGTGCAGCTGTCCGGCCGCTTGCTGGCCCACAGCTTCCAGCTGCAGAGCTGTGGACATATACACATCTGGTTCTTGCAGCCTCGGGAAGGTGCTGGACTTCTCCTGGACCAGGCTGCCCCGTGTGCACTGTGCAGTGTGTTCACCCACTGCAGGGCTCATGGGAAGCATGTAACCGGGGATATGTGTCCCCGGGAGCAGGCTCAGGTCTGAGGAAGGCCAAGGCCGGACTCTCCAGGCCCAGCCAGCCACCAGCCTCCTCATTCCCACCACAGCCAGGTCATAACTTCCACTTAACATCTACTATAGCGATTTTAGGGTTAAAGGCATAAATCATCTAAGATTCTACTTCAATGATTTTATTTTGTTTTGTTTTGTGTTTGTTTGTTTGTTTGTTTTGAGACAGGGTCTCACTTTGTAGTTCAGGCTGGCCCTGAGCTCAGCCTCAAACTCACACCACAGCAATCCTCCTGCTTCTGCCTCCTGAGGGCTGGGATTACAGGTGTGAGCCACCACGCTAGGCACTATGGTATGTGGTACTGGTTGCTGCTGGGCATGAGTCTCCACACCCAGTATTGTATGTGGTTACTGGGGGATCGAACCTGGGTCCTTGCACTTTCAAGACAGTTGCCGGAACCACTGAGCTAAATCCCTGGCCCTTCAGTGATTTTTTGATACACAGTATAAAGTACTTCAGCCAGGCATGCAGGCCTATAATCCTAACACTAAGAAGCTGAGGCAGGAGGATTTTGAGTTGGGGCCCAACCCTGGAAAACTTAGTGACTTAGCAGACCCTGTCTCAAAATAAATAATTTTTTAAAAAAGGACTGGTGTGGGGGGGCAGGGATATAGCTCAGTGGTCCTGGCGCCTGTCTTGCAAGCACAAGGACCCGGGTTGGATCCCTGGTAACCACAAAACAATACTGGGTGTGGAGACTCACCCCAGCAGCAATCAGCACCACATACCACAGTGCTGGGCGTGGTGGCTCACACCTGTAATCCCAGCACTCGGGAAGCAGAGGCAGGAGGATTGCTGTGATGTGAGTTTGAGGCTGAGCTCAGGGCCAGCCTGAACCACAAAGCAAGACCCTGTCTCAAAAAACCTTAAAAAAAAGGACTGAGGATGTAGCTGAGCGGAAAGGTTCTGGATTTAAACTCTAGTATCACAAAAAAGAAAAATCTTTGTTAACTATAGAGGATATTTTAACAAATATATTATACTATGGACCTTTCATTAAAGCTTTCTTAAGCACATATTGTATGTCTTACTATGATTCCCATTTCATTGATTAGGATACTGAGGTCCAGAGACGTCCAAGAAATTATCTAAAATGGCACAATTAAGAAGTAGAAGTGGGCCGGGGAGTTATCTCAGTGGTTCCGGAGCCTGTCTTGCAAGCTCAAGGGCCCAGGATTGATTCCCCGATAACCACATACCATACTGGGTGTAGAGACTCAAACTCAGCAGCAACCAGTACCACATACCACAGTGCCGGGCGTGGTGGCTCACGCCTGTAATCCCAGCACTAGGGAGGCAGAGGCAGGAGAATTGCTGTGATGTGAGTTGGAGGCTGAGCTCAGGGCCAGCCTGAACCACAAAGCGAGACCCTGTTTCAAAAAACCTAAAAAAAAAAGAAGTAGAAGTCTCATGCAGCCTCATCGGACTCCCTGTGTCATGTGGCAAAGATCTTACTGAAAGAGGGTGTGTGCGTCTTTGCTTTCCTAAACTGAGAACTGTGAACCTAGTGGAGCTCTCTTCCTACCCTTCAAGGTCATCTGTGTGACCTTGCGACATTCCACCTGCTAGCACAGCCCCATGATGCGCTCTCAGGTATAAACTGGCAAGAACTGGGCTCTTCTGTGCCCTTCCCTGACTACCAACATGTCTGATGCACGAAGACGTGTGCAAATAATGACCTTTGTGAACCCCTCTTACTCTGTAGCACCTCAGTGAGGTTTCTTGGGGTCCTCCCTGGAGTCATGGGAATTCTCCTTCAGATGTGGTCACCCAGCTGTGTAGACAGGTCCCCTCAGTGTCTGTGTCCACCATCCCCAGAGAGAAGCAAGACTACTGCTCAAGTTGCTGATACATACTGGGCTGTGGTGCTGCAGAAAACCCGCACATCTCTGTACAAGCCAGGTCAACTCCAGGCGACTTCCAGAACCCAGCAGTGTCAGACACTGCTAGTAGCTGCTACACTGAACTTAACTCAGGGTTGTGACAGGGGAGAGCTGTGCTTGGTGCAGGGACGGTTTTCAGCAGCTTTTGACTCCGTCACTGGATGGCCGGATACAGCACTTGGGGGACAGAGCAGAGACCACAGGTATTTCACAACTGGCCTCCCTCTCCAAAGGCCTCACTGCCTCCCAGACTGGGGATAAGCACTCACTGGTGTCCGGAGAGAGCTTTCTTAATGGAGGAAGTCACCAGTGACACAACCCTCATAACCCTGTAACCTCCTGACAGAGGACAGGCTTCGGAGCTGGCCCAAGAATGGGAGCCTCTCTGGTGGTCAGAGTCACAGACGCGGGACATTTGGGAGTGTGCACATGGTGGACATTCTGATGGGCCTGGGCCTCATACATCTTCTCTCGGTGGTTTCTGTGACACCAGAGAGAACGCCTTCCAGGCGGCCTGGAGTCTGACTCAGCCTCGGGCGTGGCTGCCTCTTGTTTCGCCTGGCAGCTTGGTCCATAGGTCATCCTCTGGCGTCCACACACCCTCAACCCGCACGCTGGGCTTGGGTCTCCATGTCCACAGTCCCTGGTTCTTCTCCCTCCTTTCTTCTGGCTCCCGGATGGCATGGCTGTGTGAGCGGGTCTGAAGCAGCTGATGCCCTGCTGCTGGGTCAGGAGCCAGGCGCAGAGTGGGACATGGCACCTGAGGCTATGCTTGCACAGGTACCGTACACAAGGACTCGGAAGCAGGACCAAGTGTGACAACTGCCACGGTGGCCATGAGACAAATGAGATACAAGAACCAAAGAGAGGGCAGCAGGAAGGGGTGCTGCCCCCAGGGAGGGCGCTGTGTCATTGCAAGACTGACTCAGAACAGGGCGGGCTCCCCCTTGCCTGCCAATGTGCCTGGGACTTCTCAGGAGCTCCACTGGTGCCCCAGGGGTTGGGCAGTGTCCCGTGGCCATGTCAGAAAAAGCAAGGAGGTCATTCATCAGAAGGCCTCAGAAGCAAAGGGCTTCACCTGCCAGAGGGGGCACCCTGTCAAATGCCACTCGTCTTGGTTGGATGTGGAATGTCCTCAAGTCTCCTGTATGGGAGATCACTGTGTCCCGGGCTCTGTGCTCCTCGGTGGACTGTCATGGTGGGCCACCCTGGGTCTCCAGGTCAGGCGGGAGCAGTAAGGCAAGGTTGGCAGTGTCCCAAGCCTCAGCCAGCTGCCTAAGGAATGAAGCCCCACGGACCTCGGCGAGGCCTTGCGTCTCTCCCTTCCCCAGTAGTCCCACACACTCCACATGCTGTGTGTGGCTCACAGCGGTGCCCAGAGTTGGCACAGAAGGCCGACGGGATCCTTAGATCCTCCAAGAGGCCAGTGGAATTTGAACAAGCAGAACACAGGCAAACTCAGTGTGGTGAAGAGGCGTGATGAAAAATTAAATTAAAATTTATTACAGTAAAATGTACACTGTCACTAACTTTCCTTAGAATACTACCCCCAGCAGCGAATACATTTAGCCTCTTTACTGAGGGTCTATACTAGGAATGACAACAAACATGGTAAATGCTGGTGCAGTGAAAAGGCAGCTCATAAACACACGACGCTGTGTCCTTGTCCAACTCAGTCACGGATCCAGCACCATATGGCTCCGCTCTTCCCCAAAGTCACAATGACCATGAGAGGGGGACGTTTTGATCCATTCAGGATACTGAGGCAGCCAAGACAGCACAGCTAAAGACCCTCAGGAAGGAGGATTCCAGAGCTGCTGCAGGAAGTGGGGAGGACAGTGAGGAGCAAGAGGAAAGATTGTGAGGTAGATGTGTGGCAGTGTGCTTTATACTGTAATAAATTTTTTAAATGCACACAGTCATTGGATTTGTTGGTCCCTTGATTTGCAGATGGAGCCACAGGGCTGGGACACCGCGGGTAGCTATAAGTCTTCCTGGAGAATGGCGGGACTGCATGGTTTGCCAGCCCAGTGAGTGGTGAGGCTTCTTTGCAAGCACTGTAGCTGGGCCTCCCTCCTCAGTGGAAGTGTTTCAGCCTGAGCTCGTGTGATTGCTGAGTGCCCTGCAATCTGCTCGGAACACTGAACCTGTGGTGGATCCCGAGCCTCAGTGCAGGCTGCTGTATGAGCCAGTTACCTGCCTACTGGGGCCCTCAGATCAGGAGCTTGCCAGGGACCCCAGTGTGGAGCAGCTGGCGCTCTCAACCAGGGAAACTGTGTTCCTGAATTCCACAGGAGTCCAACTGGCCCGGACATGGCCTTTGCTCTTTCCTAGACCGCTGGCCTCTGGCTGCCGTGTGAGGTCCCCAGGCCCGCGGGAAAGGTGCACTTGGTGCTGGTGCTGAGATGAGACCCTGTTCTTTTCTCTCATCTTCACTCATCTCCCAAGATAGCTCAGAATCTCTGGCCTGCGGCTGGCTGCCATCCTTGTGTTTAAACAAAGTTATGTATTTTCTGCCAATTCAGTGGTACTTGGGGAGAGAGGAGTAGTTACAATGTTCAGTCCACTTTTTCCATCCAGCAATCTGGGCTGTTTTCTAAGACTCTGTGCGTGGTTCTTAAATATTATGCTCAATCAACAAAGAATATGTTGCCGAATTGAAAATCTTGTGCAGTTAGCTGCCTCTCCCCACAGCTCAGAGCAGGGTGTGCAGTAAAGGGCTCTGATGGACAGTGTTTTAAGATCTTTGGTGGATTATAATGTGCATTGAGAAGAAGTTTGTAGAATCCGTAGTTAATTTTACAATCTGAACAGATCTGTCTCCAGCACCAAGATCTTGGAACTGGGCAGCTGGGAGTGTGGCCCCACGCTGGGGCTCCTTCCCTTGCCCTGAGCAGCCCTCTGTCCCTATTTCCACCCTCATAGTTCAGCCTTCTTATGCCCATGGATCCGTACAGTGTGCACTTCTCTGAATCTATCTCCTTGCTCTGTCGTGTTCATAGGATGCTTCCATGTGCCATGTGTCAATCAGGTCTTTTTCATGTATGCATATTCAATGTACACATGAGCCAAATTAGCCTGTTATACTCACTTCTTACACAGTGCAATGGGGTATAATGGTTACACCTTAGTGTTCCCTCATTAATATTTTCTGTGCCCTTGTCTTCATTCCACTCAGGTGAATACTGAGAAATGGGGTCACTGGTTCACATGGGTATGCTGTTTGTAAGGAACTAACAGACGTTTCCCCCCAAGTGGACAAAGCATTTTTCATTCACACCACAGGTTCCTGTGCTGCATCCAGCACTTGTTACCGTCTGTCTCTTTAACTGTAGTGTAACGTGCTCTGGTCAGGAGCTGGTCTGCATCACTGCCATGACTGGTGATGCTCAGCATCTCTCCGTGGGTCTTGTGCCCATTTTTATCTCCCCTGAGACAAATAACTGTTAAAATCCTTTGCCCATTTTTAGATTGAGTTATCTGAGCTTTTGACATCCAGTTGCAAGAGCCCCTCACATACTCTGGATGGAAGTTCTTTATCAACTGCGTGGCTTTCAGGATGCTCTTTCCTGTGGGGTTTTCTCTCACATTCTTGGTATATCCATTTTAGTGTGAACCTGTCTTCCTTTCTTCCTTTATTTATTAGTTTGGTACCAGGGTTGGAATTTGGGACCTTACACTTGCAAAGCAGGCACCGGGGCCTCTGAGCTGTGTCCCCTGCCCGTGAACCTTTATTTTGGACACAGTCTGCTTTCTCTATTTATCTGTTGCTGCTCGTGCAGTGAGCGTCATAGTGAGGAAGCCATCTCCAACTCAGGGTCACTAAGCATTTGCCCTGTTTTCTTCTAAAGGGTTATAGTTTGTTATGCATATTCATTTTGAATTAATCTTTTTGTTTGCTGTGGGATGAATTTCCACAGTCATCCATTTGTGTGTAAATATCTGGTCTTCCCAATACTGGAAGAGGTTATTCCTTCTGCTCGTGAGCAGTCTACTGACCACAGGGTGCTTAGCCCTCAATCCCACTGTGACTGTGTGATCACCCCGTGGCAGGGCCATGCTGCCTCCCTCACTCTCTTGGTAGTAAGTTTTAAAGTCACTAATTGTGAATCACACAGCTTTGCTCTTCTTTTTCAAGATTATTTTGGGTCTTGGGCATTTAAATATACATTTTAGAATGAGCTTGTCAATTTCCGGGAGAAAGATAGCTAGGATTATCAGAGGATTGAATTCCAACTACAGATCAGCTTTAGGATTCTGACAGTATTAACAGTATTAGATTTTTTGACCCATAAATCTGAGATATCATCCATTATTAAATCCCTAATTTCTTTCATTGATATTTTATACTGATAAAGTACATGATTTGTGTTTATTTTGTTAAGCTTATACTTATATATTATTTTTTGTGATGTTATTTTAAATGGTATTGTACTAATTTTACTTTCATAATATCTATTACTACTGTATAGCAGTTCAGCAGAGATTTGAATATTGATCTTACTTCTTTAAGGATGCTAGATTTATTGGCTTATAATACACTATGGGGAATTCTTTAGGATTCTTATTTGCATAATCATCTAATTTCTTAATAGACATAGCTGTACTTTTTCCTTTCCAATCTGTATGATTGTGTATCTGTGGTTTTCCCACTCATTACCTCATCTAGAACCTTCACTAAAATATAAAACAGAGGTCAGAAGGGATCAATCAGTATGTTTGTCTTAGCCTTTAAGATGAAAATATGAATACTATCACAGATATGTGACATTCATGATGGACTTTTAAGTTGTGTCTTTTATCAAGTTGAGAATACTTCTTTGGAGTACACAGTTGCTGAACACTTTTATCCTAATATTTCATTTTGCTAAATAATATTTTTAATATATTAAGATGATTTTGTGACTTTTCTTCTGTAAACATGTTGTACTGCCCAAATTGACTTCTAAAATTTTTATCTGTACATTTTAGACATATATAACAATAATATTCATTACTTCATTATCACTTCCAACGATAATATTCATTTGTATTTCTGTACAGGGACTTTATACCTGTGTGTCATATATCTCGATTTCTCTTTTTCCTCCTCCCCATTCTCTCCCTTCAAACCCTCTTCCCCTCCTCATTTATAAAGCTTTGTTTCCATTTTGTCCTTCTTTCTTTTCCTTTCTCCCTCCATAGTTCCTCTTTCCTTTGAAAGTTTTTGGAATTTACTTACACTCTCAGTTTTTCACACGATAGAGACTATGTGGCATACATACATTTATATATATGGACACACACATACTTTTGTTCACTTTATTTTGCTGAGAAAACATATCAAGGTACATCCATTTACCTAGGAATGTTTTGAGTTTATCTTTCTCTATGACTGAGTAGTACTCCATCACCTAGAAGAATGACATCTCTTTTATTCATTCCTTGTTTGATAAACATTTCAGTTATTTTAAAGTCACCACAAATTGTGCACACTGGTGCATGTCACTGTGGTCTGATGTTTACAGCTCTTTTGGGAAGACACCCAGAAGGGAAATAACTAAGCCAAATAAGACCTCTAATCCTGGTTTTTCGAGGAATCTCCACCCTGATTCCGCAGTAGCTGAACCAGTCTCCACTCCCACCAAAGTGCAAGAGCATTCATCTTCCTCCACGGCCTTGCCTACATTTGTTATTGGTTGATTTTTTGATAACAGCCATTCTTTCTGGAGTGAGGTGCAATCTTAGTGTTGTTTTAATATGCATCTCCAGGTGACCAGCGATATTGAATGTTTGTCATATATTTATCTGCCATTTAAAAAAATGTATTTGTCATTTGTACTTCTTCATCTGAAAAGTATGTATTCATCTTGGATGCCCGTTTTTTGGACTGAATCTTTAAATTTGGGACATCTGATTTTTCAGCTCTTTTTGTCTTCTAGATATTGTCTGATGGACTACTCCTACAAGATTTACTCCCTCTGTGGATTGTCTTTTACTCTTGGTGGTTACTTTTGCTGTGTGAAACCTTTTTCATATGAGATTCCAGTTGTTGATTCTTTGTAGTATTTCCCATGCGGCTGGGATTTTGTTCATGAAGTCTCTGCCCACGTCTGTATTTCTGCTTTAATATTTAGATCTTTGATCCATTTTGATTTTTGCTTAATGCACAGCGAGCAACATGGGTCTACTTTTAGTCTTCAGCATGTTGAAAGCCAGTTTTTCCATCACCATTTATTAAAGAGGCTGTCTTTCTTCCAGTGAAGTGTTTGGGTCCTTTGTCGAGGATAATGTGGCTAAGAGTTTTGGGATTTTTTTCTGCATATTCTAAATAGTTCCATTGATCCTCTCGTCTGTTTTGTTGTTGTTATTTGTTTTCTGGTACTGAAGCCTGGGATGATTTCAACCCCTTCACATTTACTTAAACATGTGCCATATGTTCTATTTTGGAGAACATTCTGTATGCAGCTGAGAAGAATGTGTATTCTGATGTTGTAGAGTGTAACACTCTGTAGACATCTACTAAGTCCATTTATTCACAAGTTTGGCTCAGTTCTGATATTTCTTTGCTGATTTTTTTGACTAGTTGATCTTCTGTTTGTGACAATGGGTGTTAAATTTCCCTGTTACAATTGTGTCAATGTTTATTAGATGGTCTGCCTGTTAATATTTGTTTTATGTAGTTGGATGCACAGATATTTAGTGCACTTATATTTATGATTGTTGCCTCACTTTCTAGGAGATTTCCTTTAACAAGTATGTAGTGATCTTCTTTGCCTCTTGATCAGTCTTGACTTGAACTTGACATTGTCTACAAATAGAATAGCTACCTCTATATTTTTTCAGGTTCCTGACACACGGAGTATTGTTTTCCATCCTTTGACTTCCAGTCTATGAATTTCTTTTTGAATGTTTTTCTTGTAGGCAGCATATTGTTGGATCTTATTTTTTATCCATTCTGCCAGCTTGTTTTTTTTTTATTGGTAAACTGAAACCATTTACATTGATGGTTTTATTAATGTGTATTGGTTTATCCTTGTCATGTTATTCTCTTGCTGTTAGTTTTTTTATTTCTCCTTTGTTTAGTTACCTACCTTACCTGATCCTTTTTCTCTATGGGTGTCTTAGAATTGTAGTCTTAGTTATCTCTAAAACATCCTTCAGAACATTTGATAAAGGTGGTTGTTTGTTGTGAATTTCTTCAGTTGTCCTTTGTTATAGAAGTATCTTATTACTCCACTGATTTCAAAAGATAGTTTTGCAGGTCACATCAACCTGAATCAGGGTTGTTTTCTTTTACAGACTGAAATACTTTACTACAAGCTCTCTTTGATTTGAGAGTTTGTTATGAGACATTTTGAGAGACTTTGATGGACTTTCCATGTAGCTGATTTGTTTCTTTTCCCTAACAGCTTTTAATATTCTGTTCTTGTATTGAATTTCTAGAATCTTGATTATACCTTCGTGTAGATTTATTTTGGTGATGGCTTTCTGGAGTTCTATACACCTCATTTATTATATATAAGTCTTTTTCCATATTTGGGAAGTTTTCTGCCATTACTTTAGTGAACAGATTTTTTATGGCACTAGAGCTGTCTCTGGCTTCCTCGCTGACTTCAGCCCATATTCACTGCATCACCTGTAGCTATTGGATGGATTTTTCACGGCGCCTTGCAATTTTTAATGTATCTTTCTTTTCACTAACTACAATCTTGTCTTCTAGATCTGATATTCTGTGCTTGCTTTCCTTTCATTCCATCAGTTGCATATACTTTAAGTGGAATTTTTAATCACCTGAATATCTATTTGAATATGGTTCACGGATCTCATTTTTTTCCTATGTTGGGCATTCATGGTTTCTAATGTTTTCCTAACTTCTATTTTTTAAAAATCTGTGTGTAGAGTCATTGAATATGTTTTTCAGTTGTCATTTATTTTTTACCTGAGAGGTTATTTTCTCTCATCTGTCTGTTTTTTGGGGGGTTTTTTTGTTTTTTGTTTTTTTTAGCTTTTACTCTTTTGATTTTAAAAAATTCAGTTGAGTAGCTTCCACTTTCCTCCATCTTGTGGTATTATGAATTTATATTAGGTAGAATGGAGATCTAGGGTTGCATTTTACTTATGCATCTTTTCATTATCTATCTTTTAATTTTGTTCTGTTGCTTGCAGATTTTGTTTATGGTAGATGGCTATATCACTAGTACCAAGACTTCCCTAGGAAATTTCTGTTCCTCAGAGATGTCTTCTAGGTGTAAGAGGATCTTGGTCTTTGTGTCTATCTTGAGAGCCTACTTTCCCAATTTATTATGGATAAGAAGTTGCTACCTGTTTGGCTCAGCACTGATTGCTTTGGTCAAGGACATGATGATGGTTATGACCCCAGCCAATCACAGGGTTGTTATTCAAAGGAGAAGAACTGCAAACAACAGGTGTGACATCCTGGCTAATGTCATGCAATTAGCAGTAAGAGCATCATGCACAGCCTACGACAAACTATAATAATTCTTAATTCAGAACCTTTAACCATATCAGCAAGCTGCTGTTATATAACAAAATCTAGCATGAGCCAGGGTCTTGTATGTGGTGATTTTCCTCCTAATAGAGTGGTTTTACCCTGGGGGTAGAGGGACTGAAGAGGGGTAGGGACCAAGCAGAGAGGTGAGTGAAGAGAAATATAGTAGAAGCCAAGCTGGAGAGCAAAGGATGAACTGCTCAGCTTCAGGAGCTGGAGAAGAGGGCAGGAGACATAGGAGAAAGCAAACAGAATACTGGTTGTGGGACAAGGGCAAGCGCTCTTGTCCTGCCGCTGGCTGTGACTGCTTCCTGCTTGTGCCACTAGTCTCAGAGCAGGGTAGCCCTCCAGTCCCTCAGGACTGGCCGAAGACTGGCTTTTAGCAGCCATCCATGTAGCAGGAAAAGAAACAGGTGAGATAGGACACTGCTTGGCTATTGCTAAGCCTAGTTCTCTTGAACAAGGGGAATTGCCACGTCCTTGTAAACTGTGTTAGGCTACGTTTTTTTTTTTTCTTGTGATATCTTTCTTCAGTTTCTTCAACAGGGTAAGTCTGGCCTCATACAACATGCGATGGTCTCCACCTTCCCTGTATTTTTGGAAGAGTTTGGAAAGGAATGGTAATAAGTCGTTTATTTGATAAAAGTGATAAAAATCACCAGTAGAATGATGTAAGTCTGGACTTTCCTTTGAGGGAAAGTTTTGCTAGTTTGTCCTACTAATTAAGTGTGTTGGTTTTTTATTTATTTGGCTGTTCAGTTTCATCTCTAGCTTGAAAGTTGGAGCTTCCCAGGATGCAGCCATTTCACATACGCTGTTAGCACAGAGCTGCTGGCTGTATTCTCATCATGTTTTAGTTTTGTGAGTTTAGTACTTAAGCTTCTGTGTCCCTTCATTTTCTCTACTGCTATCCTGTCATC
This sequence comes from Petromus typicus, assembly GCA_004026965.1. Lineage (NCBI taxonomy): Eukaryota > Metazoa > Chordata > Mammalia > Rodentia > Petromuridae > Petromus > Petromus typicus. Next base: position 3,713 of record PVIR01001554.1, on the reverse strand, counting down.
TCTACCACTCTTCTGCTGTCTCTCAGCAGCACTCCTACGCCACTCATTCACATCCAGTCTCCTCTCAACTCTGCCCTCATTTGTGTGGGCCCAGCTGGCTCTTCCATCCCTGCACAGTGTGACTGAGACAAGGCCTCTCTGAGCTCACTTCTAGTGTCCCACTCACAGATGGCTTCATGCTCTCTCCCTCATTTCCTTCCTTTGTGTTTCTTTTTTTCCAGATTCTGCAGTTGTTCTCCCCACATGTGAGCTATTTCTTTGTTTCTTTAGATGTGATAGGAGCCACTTCCCAAATTTAGACTCACAGCGTCCCTGCGTCAGATGGCTTCTTCCCACCTTAGGCCATCATGGTGTTCTCTCGCATCTCCTGGTGTTTCCCTGACACAGCACAAGTTGTAGAATTGGGCTCAGGTGGAGTTAGGGGACCTTTAATCTAGAGCAACTCCATCACCTCTGCACAAATTCAGTAGGGGCAAGTGGCAAAATGTAGTCATGAATTGTGAGGAAGAGGTCCCCGGAGCCCTCAGAAAAAGACAAAAGAGCCTCTCTTTGCGCCCACCTCACTCTCCTTCAGACATGTGGGCAGGGTCAGGCCGGCTGCTGGCATCTGTGCGCACATGGGAACAGAGCTGCCACCAACAGTACAGAGCCTAGTTAGTCACTGCTGAACACACAGTCAAGCAGCCCGGAGTTTCTTCCAGTTCTGAGTGCAGGAGAAGAGATGATAGAGACATGGTTTCTAAACTGAGTTGAGCCATCTCCCTGTACCCTTAGTCAATAATCCACATGCAACAGCTGATTTCTTTGAGTCTGTTATTGCAAAGATTGGAAAGGAAAGCTCTCATAGCTCCCTGTAGAAGTGTTGGCCACAAATACACAGAGAATCACTGAGATCTGGGGTGCACGGGGCTCTGTCTTCTACCCTGTGAGTGAGCTGAATGAAGGAACGGTGGTACATACCTACTTCAAGATCAGCGAGCCCTGTGTGTCCATGCCCGGGGTTCCCTCTCCAGTCCCTTATTAACACTGCTTTCGGAGCAGTTTCCTGGACTTATCACCTCATCCATTTTCACTTTGGTTGCGCCTCATAAACTGAGTTCTTCAAGAACAAAAGTCACCTTTGCCCTTCATCAGAGCACCCGGCACATGGCAGGTGCTGAGCTCTGTTTGTTTGAGTCTGTTTAGTGAGTAGAAACTTAAGGACTGACCAGCTGAGGAATCGTCCTGCACATCTGGGTGAATCTGAGGGTAAATGTTGAGGCCTGTAAATACCCACGTGTCCAGCTCAGGGTTTTCCAGCTCTTCCACAGAGATCGCCAGTGTCTGGTAAGATGGTCAAATTGCTCAACAGAAATATGGCCATTTATTCAGCGCTTAAGACAGGTGGAGTGTGGTGATGATGGCATCAGCTAAGTGAGATCCACTCACGGTCAACCCAGCAGCCAGCTGTGCGCTTCCCGGTCCCCTGAATACAAATGACTCTTTGGAAGAGCCTCCCCATTCAGCCTCTTGTAGTGGAATTTTCTTGTGGAATAGAAATGCAATTCTAATCATCCTCTAAATCTGTAAAAGACCAATCATTCCAGAATAAAGTTGAGAGAGAGTGGAAGGGGAGTGAGGGATCAGAGTGCTGTCTCAGCAGAAGGGCCTCCCAGGCTCCGGAGGCTGTGACAGGGGAGCATAGGAGGTTGTTTTGGGACCATTCCAATGACCACCGGACAACAAGACCCAGAATGTGTGGGTCTTCCAAATCTTGCTCAGCTGAGCCCTTGGTTTCCCTATAGACTAAATTTGGGAAATTTTGGACTCATAAAAATTTCAAGAGGCTAAAGACTGGAAGAAAACATGGCTTGTCTTAATGTAGGCATATTAATTAATTTTTTTTAAGGTTTTGTTTAGACAGGGTCTCACTTTGTGGTTCAGGCTGGCCCTGAGCTCAGCCTCAAACTCACATCACAGCAATCCTCCGGCCTCTGCCTCCCGAGTGCTGGGATTACAGGCGTGAGCCACCACGTCCAGCACTGTGGTATGTGGTACTGATTGCTGCTGGGCGTGAGTCTCCACGCCCAGTATAGGCATGTGGTTACCGGGGATCGAACCCAGGCCCTTGCGCTTGCAAGACAGGCGCTGGAACCACTGAGCTATATCCCCAGCCCAGGCATATTAATATATGCTTAGCTATTGGTAACCATTTAAGAGATCCAACTCCTTCCATTTCATCCAGTGACAATTCAGATGGTTAGGTGTCCTGGCAGCTCAGCCTCCTCTCTCTGCACAGACCAGTTTCTAAGCTATTTGGAATAGAAAAGCTGGCTTCTTAGCTCAGACAGCTGTGAAACAAAGGGCATCCCTGAGGTGCCTATCGCATATTCTCTCTGAGTCCTGCAGCTGCTCTGAGAGGTAAGTTGAGGCCCCTTGAGTCCGGCCCCCCCACACACACACACTTCCCCCCCACAGGCTTGTATTACCATCTTTCTGAAGTCTATTCCTTCCCCCATCCTTCCCAAGTTTGCCTGATACAAGGGGGAAAGGCATAAAATCAGTAATTCTCAAAATATTTCTCTGTTTAATGAAAAGTATAATAGTAAGGTAGCCCAATAAACATCTGTTAAGGCCCAGCTAAGTCTCTAACATTAGGATGAATAGAAAATAAGAACAGGTTCAGGTGTGCCATTACAAAACAGTGTCTGTGGTGCCATGTATGTTTTGTATATTTCAAAAAGCTAGAAAAAAAGAATTTTGAATATTTTCATTTGTGAAACTGATGAATGTCTGAGGAGATAAATATGTTTCATCTGATTTTAACTTTATACAATGTATACCAGTATGGTAGGACACATGCACATAGATATTACTTGTGCGTAACAGTTATTAAAAGGAAAAGGTTCTAGAGGAAAAATATATCAAAATATCTACACACACATGCAAATTAACAAGAAGACAAGGAGGTGAAAGTCGTGACACTAAGCCTCAAGTAGCACTACATTAGTGATCAGATCTGTAAAGTTTCTCAGGACACAGAATGCGTAAATGCAGCCACTCCCTGCGGCATGTGCTGTTAACGGAGTCCCTTGAATGCTTCTTTAAAGTGGTATTTCCAGACCTAAAGAGCATGAATCTTTAGACACACAAATCTTCACTTCACCCAGCACCTACCAACCAAGGGTGTTGCTTTTGGTATAACCGGAGAGCTCTGTGATCGCTGCCACAGGCTGGACAGTGCGAGGTGGGGAGGGTTTCACCGAGAAGCCAGAGGACGCTGCCTGCAGAAGTGACAATCAGGCCACACTGAGAAGAGCGTTCCGGGAAGCAGCTGACTTGGAACAAAGCACAGCCTATGTGGGCAACTCAGTGCACGGGAGCTGAGCCCTGAACCTGGGTCTCCCCTGAAGATTTCCAGGGGCAAAGCCAGGACACGTAATTTCTGTGAGGCCGCTTATCTCATGAGAGTATTAATTTCTTCTCTACTTTCCTTGATTTCTAGTGTACTATAGTGAAAGCAACTAGAGCTTTTTTTTTTTTTTTAATTAAACAATTCTTGATTTGAATTCTGCCTCAGTCCACTCTGTGATCTTTTGCTAAGTCACCTATCCCCAGAGGGCCTGCACACCAACAGGACGAACATAATAGAACCAGTTGTTGTCAGACTTAGCAGGAAGACACACAAACAACAGGCCTACAACCACCACACAATAAAATAAAGCTAATATTAG